>QLPG01020203.1:0-15279 GCA_003314385.1 Gomphus sp. MG54 | reverse complement strand
ATTGGTGTTACAATAAGACTTATTGTTTGATGAAAAAGGAAGATGTCCGAGGTCCGAGGCTAACGATGCTGGTCGGACTCGGAGGTGGGAATGTAGGCTCGGACTTGGTTCGGAGTAGGGTTCTTTCGTAGCGCCCTATATCGGATGTCTGGGATGTCGGAGTTATATCGCGGATATAACACTCTAGTAATTAACTCTTAATTATCAAGGAGATTGAGCCTATGGATAATCATAAAAACATCTATATTGTAAGGGCAACCCTCTGGACTTCTCTGGAGCTATCTCACAGAGAGGGGCCTAGGCAGGGGGAATCCAAAGCTTAATTACAATTACTACCTAAATACATGTGGGGCCCTCACCTGATAGGGGGAATCCAAAGAGGAAATTCTAAGGATCCTGCTATTGGTAAGCCCTTCTTATACTCTTTATGTAAGTGGTCTGTGCACTAGCTTACAAATCTATTCATTGGAGTCTGTAGGTCCAACCTCCTGGTACTAAATCCAGGGTTTGGGCGCTTATTCCAGGTTCCAATCACCATGTTAAACCCATTCCGGTTTCCATCTGGCAGTTTCTAAACTCTTGACCCTCGGAGTATTATCCATGTATGGATTTATCAATCAGTTACACAGGAGGTCACAGATATCGTGGACAGTGTGGAAATGGTGTAGATGGTGGTACTAACGATGATGGGGATGATGGATACTATGGGAGTTCAGTGGACAGCAGGGTCTGTGTATATCACCTAGGTATGAAGGCTGAGGTATTCCTTTCCTATCCTTGGACCCTTGTTTCCAATCTTGGATTTGGAGCAGAGTTTGAAATAGGGTTTTGGACTAGGATCCAGGATTCAGAAAGGGTTGTCCCCTGACATATATTTTCACCTATCAATGTGTGGACCCACAATGTACAACAACTATGGAGCCAATTACCTAAATCTACAAAAGTTGCCTCAAACTCCTAGCTCAAGTTCTCAATCCATAATGTACAACATTTTCCTGGACTTATATAATACTAATTACATAAATGGTCAGTCCAGAAGCATGACTTACATAATATTAATATTTTGTGACATGACCAGTCATGGGAGTACCAGTTGTGGGAATATTATATTTCTTTACTATAAAAGTAGTGACAATGGTGACACAATGACTCCACAAGCTTCCAAGGCATTCTAATACCTTCTGAGCACTTCCACAAGCTTCATGAAGGAATTGCCTTATCAGGAGATTACATAATTGGCTTAGAATTAGTATAAAAGAAGCTAGTTATGTAGCATAAAATAATAATCATTTTCACCTATATTAATCCACAGGATTAAATAAGTGCCAGCAGCACTCCCATAAGTGGACTGAAGTCTGCTCAGGTAACTGGTCCAAAGACCAGAAGCCACCCTCAACAATGGGTCCGAAGACCTGTTGAATAGGTTGATTCCAAAGAGTAAACCTTAACCTTGCTACCAAAGTGGCAGGTTACCCTCATAACTTAAAACTATAAAAACTAGGAAAAGAATTCAATCAGATAAAAAATAGAAAGGTGGAAATAAACCTAAACCAGTCTAGAACTAATAGTTTAACACCTTTAAACTATTAATTCTATACATAATGAATGAGATACCTGACAAGACCCCCCTTAAATATCCTCTTTGGTAATTTGCATGGCTACATGAGATTTTATTAAAATCTTTATTGCAATACTCTTGTGATAACAGATTATGTGAATCTCCAGAGTATAATTTCTTAATTGGGTTCTCCCTAAAAATAGCCCATGTAGGTGTATCTTGTTGTCCTCCTGCATCTTGTCAGAGAACTTGACTTGCCTTGGTTAACACCAAATTTTTGTCACAGCTTCTTGGGTTCCAAAACAGTTATTACACAGTTTGTGACCAAGGTACAAATATTAAATTATTTCCAGAGTTGTACTGTAGGAGGGTTTGAAACTCTTCTTTGTCTTGCTTCACTACACATAGTACTTGACTGAAGTGTTATATCTTTAACACCAAGGTCTTGTCCAGGTTCCAAGGCAGTGATGAGAGCAAATGGGGGCTTTACCAAGTACTGATATATACCATTTGTTGTTTAAAAAATGTGAGGGACAAAACCATTCAAATGCTTTTTTTTTTAAATAATTAATATCTCAACGAATATTGAGAGTTACATAATTATCTTGATTGTGACCACAAGTTCAGAGGTAGGGCTATCTCCACTAATTATGTCATATGTTTTGATTATGTAATCCTCCTGTTATTTACAGTACAACACAAATGTTCAAAATTGTCAGGTCTCGGTACTGCCAATAGTGCTGTCGGAACTGGCCAAGTCCTGCAGGCCAGTCGAGGTGGCTTGGCTTCAACGTACTCGTGCATCGTGCCCTGCCTCCTGTGCATGCCACTAACTTGTAATGGGAAAGCTACTCAGGCAGATGCCGAGGGTGTCAGCCTGAGTAAGGACTTCTCAACAGAAGGAGGAGAGTAGAGAGGTGTAAACCTAGTTGATACTCAGACTGAGGAACTATGTACATGCATCCACTACTTATATAGGCTGAGAGGCAGAATGTGGAATAAGGGTGGCATAAGACATGGAAAAAAGAATAAGGTATGAAAACCATGTGGAGGTATTGTCCACAGCGATTAGAATAGAATAATGTGAGGGGAAGTCAATGAAGTATAAGCAGGTGAGATTGTGGGAAAGAATAGAACAATAAGGAATGGCCGAGAATAAAACAATAGGGCCGTGGGTAAGTGGCAAAGAGTAGTGAATGTCCCGAGGGTAAGCGAGTGAGGGGAAGAACAGGGAGTGTAGGGATGATAAAGAATAGGGGGTTGGTGAAAGGATAATGAACCAGGTGATGAACTGGGTGTACCAAACTGAAACCGTGCACCATGGTGTGGTATGAGTAAGGGTTGGTTGGTCAGTACTGCCAAGTAAGTCAGAGCACGGTGTGCGGTCGTGACAGTATCCCCCCTCTAGTGGCTAAACCCATGAAGCTGATAGGCAGTATGAGGTTCACAAGTACGGGTGAGGGCCAGAGGAGGCGACTGTATGGAGGGGGCCACGAATAGAGGTGGGTGGTGGAGGCCCCCTAGGCCAAATAGTATTTTTTATCATGCTCATGATAGCCCATTAGAACGGAAAGGCTTTTGTCAGGAGTCAGTGGGTTGGGTTAACTGATCCTGATGTGAGTTGGTGTCCCTGCATGGGTAGTTTGGAAGGGCTGACATGTGGATGGCCAGAAGGATGGTCCAACCCATGTTTCAAGAAGGTTCGGGTGAGGATGAAGTAGGATGGAGGGAGGGAAGGAAAAATGAGAGGAAAGAGAAGAGAGCATGTTTCGGTAAAGACAAAAAGTAAGAGATAAAGAAAATAAAAGAAAAATGGACGTAAAAAGAAAATGGTGGGGAAGAGGAGGTGTATAGGAGCCCTTAGTCGGGCTCTAGAGGCCACAGGTGTTACGATGATGATAAAGATGTAATCGTATATTATTAATTCTCCCAATGGCAAGGTTATTGGCGAGGTTTGGAGTTGGGGTTGGCTTCAACGTACTTGTGTTGCGCCCACTTAGATTGCATGGTCCCCAAATTTTGTAATTAGCAAAGAGAGACGGAAGTGAACAGAAGAACTTAGTCAAAATCAGGATTGATTTTCTGACTGAAGACTGAACTAATAGTACAAGGCCTTTTATACTACTTTCTAATCTATTAGGAATCAAATAGATTCCTATAATAGAATGAGAAAGCCAAGGAACGTGAAAAGCGAGAAACAGAAATACTACGTCCCAATAATGATCTCCTCCGTGACATTGTTGAGTGACGTGTCACTCAGATTCCCAACGAAGTTACCCTAAGGATGTAATAGCAGATCAGATATAAAGGAGTGAACGGAATTGCAAACAGATGAAAATGAAATGAAACGTAATGAAAGATATTAAACATAAATGAGTTCAGAATGGAAAAGCAAGCATGTGGAATGTGACATAAATGAGTGGAGTGATTTGACAGGAGCATGTGATGCCAAGATGGATACATGAGGTGCATATAGTCCGTGGGCTGAGGGCATAATGTTGAATAGCGAGCAAGAGTAGAGTTGGGCTGAGTGGGCTGAATTGAATAGTCGGCTTGCTGGTGTATGGTTCCTGACAACGGGCCTGGTTTATTGGGATAGGCAAGGTGGAATTCTGCTACAATCTCGGGAGTGTTACTGAGTTTGGTTGCTACTAACCAAGATGTTTCATCTTCAGTCCCTTCGTAACCTGTCTATCAGACAAGGTAAAGTAGGGGGCAAGGCCTGCATCTTCTGTTAGTTTTTGAGTCAAGGATTTCGGCAATTTTGTACTTGATTTCTCCATCGATTTCGACAGGGGGAGGTGGAGGCTGAACTCAATTGGGTATGGTATTGGGGGTAGAGGATTCAAGCATTGAAACATGGAAGACCCAGTGTACTGCCTGTATAGAGTTGGGTAGACAGAGGGTATAGGAATGGGTGCCAACGCATGCTATTATTTCAAAGGGGCCGAGATACTTCTCTGCTAGTTTCTAGGAGGGTCGAGTGGTCCGGAAGAATTGGGTTTTAACAAATACCGAAGTTCTGAATGGAAACTTGGGAGCGGCAAGTCTGGGGGAGTCTGCTGAAGCCTGATAATGTGATTGGGCCTGTCTGATTTGTTTTTTTCAGAGCTCCATGGAGTTGATCTAGATCTACAGCAAATTCACACACTTGGGAGGAGGTGAGGTCATGCTTGGGGTGTACAGTGAGGTTCAGGTGATGTCCCTTATTGGCAAAGAAGGGAGAGATGCCCGTGGTGGCATTTGGAGTATTATTGCAGGCAAATTTGGCTAGTGGCAATAGTTCAGACCAATTGTCCTGTTGGTAATTGCAGTAGACTCAAAGGTACTGTTCCAGCATCTGGTTTACTCGTTCAGTCTAGCCATCGGCTTCCAGGTGGTAGCCTGAGGTGAAGTGTAGGTGCATATCGAGAGCTTTTCCAAGCGACCTGAAGAAGTGAGAAAAAAAACTCGCTTCTGTGGTCAGATGTTACATGACTTGGTACACCGTGCTTGGAGAAGATGTGAAGTACAAACAGTTTGGCCAAATCGGTGGAAGTGATTGTATCAACTGTAGGAATGAAGATACTTTGTTTGGTGAGTCTGCAAACTATCACTAGTATTGATGTGAAGTTGGAGGACTGAGGAAGCTGCTCAATAAAATCCATGGATATGGAATTCCATGGTCATTTGGGAATGGGGAGTTGTTTTAGGAAGCTGTAGGGTTTGTGACGTTGCAATTTCAAACGCATACATGTGGTGTAGGATTTGCAGAAGTCGATGACCGAGGTGCGCAATCCCGGCCAGATATATTCACGGCGGACTAGGGCTAGTGTTTTGTTTTGACTGAAATGTCCTGAGAGGACATGGTTGTGCTTGTATTGTAGGACACGTAGTCTGAGGTTGTTGGCATTGGGGACATAGATCCAGTTGTCTAACCAAAGGAAACTGTCTGGGGTTTGCGTCCATCTTGGGCTTGGTGTTTTGGGAGTGCTGAGATGGGGCATTGCCATTGGATTGGTCAGGAGGGCTGAATGTATGTCGGAATGGAGTTTTTCTGAGTCCATGATGATGCTTGCTCATAGGGTTGGAATGATAAGTTGTGTCGCTCGAAGGGATTCTACTAATTGAGTAGTCATAAAGATTGGTCGGAGATTTTGGGGGTTGATGGTGCCATAGTTGTTACCCCCCTCTTTAGGGTAGACATCCCATCATCTAGTTAATGTGTCGGATTTGGTACCAAGTTTGCCAGAGTGGAAATGGATCGTGATATTAAATTGGCAGAGGTATTCGGATCATCGTGCCTGTCTTCATATCAGGACTTAGTGGTGGAGAAGTATTCAAGGTTTTTGTGGTCGGTGACAACATCTACAGGGTTGGCAGAGCCTTCCAGGTAGTGCTGCCATCACTTGAATGCCTCAAAAATTGCTAAAAGTTCCTTATCATGAACATCATAGTTTAGCTCGGGGGCAGTAAAGGTATGGGAATGAAAGGCAACGGGATGAATCTTGCCTTCAGAATTGATAACTGAAAGGATTGCTGCAAGGGCATAGTCTGAAGCATCGGTTTCTACGACCAGGGGTAGGTCGGGTTCCCAGTGATGCAGGATGGGTGCCGAGGTGAAGACTGTTTTGAGCAGGTAGAAAGACTTTTGACAGTCCTTGGTCCAAGCCCATGTCGTGCCTTTACATGTCAGCCAAGTAAGGGGTATGGTTATGTCTGAATAGTTAAAAATGAAACGACAGTAGAAATTGGCAAAACCTAGGAAGGACTGGATGTCCTTGACCTTCCTTGGTTTGGGCCATTTGCGGATGGTCTTGACTTTGTCATCAGACATGGTGAGGCCATTGGTACATAGGATGTAACTGAGGAATTTGACCGTGTCTTTGTGCCATTCACATTTGCTGGCCTTGACGAATAAGCCATTTTTTCTGAGTTGGCAGAGCACCTCCCGGATATGTTCTTGGTGCTCCTCGAGTGAGTCTGAATAGATTAGTATGTCATCTATGTAGGCGACAGCGCAATGGTCTATGAGGTCACCAAGAATGTCATTCATAAACCTCTGAAAAGCCACAGGGGCATTGGAGAGGCTGAATGGCATGACTAGCCATTGATAGGACCCATACCAGGTCTTGAAGGCAGTCTTCCATTCTTCTCCTTCAGCAATTTGGACACTTTGTTTAGTGCTCGAAAATCAATGCATAGCTGAAGGGAGCAGTCTTTCTTTCAGACAAATAAGATTGGCACTCCGTGCAGGGAACGGGAGGCCCTGATGAACCCCATGTTCAGGTGTTCGAACTCGCAAAGGGTTTCCAGTTCTGATTGTGATAACAAATATAGGGGTGGATGAGGCATCTTGGCGCCATCTTCCAGGGTGATCTTAAGATCATGTGGTCGGTGGGGTCCTAGAGTGTCAGCTTTTGTTTTGCTGAAAACGTCAGCAAATTCATGATACTCTTTTGGGACATTCTCAAGGTTGACCGGATCAGGGGGAATGGATGGAACACATGGGGCCTTGGCCGATCATGCCGAGACAGCATCGATGGCAAAAAGGTCCAGATGGAAAACTTGCAAACCTTCTAGTTTGCAGGCTCATGCAAATGTGGCTGCATTGACTAGGGCTATCCGCAGAGCTTCTAATTTCGGAGAGGATCCTGGTTGAGGCTGTGAAGCAGCGGCAGGTGCCGACTGAACCGAAGGCTTCGGGATGCACCTAGGGTCATTAGCGGTTTTTTGGAATGTAATACTGCCCAATACCCAATCAATCAACAGATTGTAGTGAGTGAGCCAGTTATGACTGAGTACTACTGATACAGACGAATCTAGTGACATGACGTACATACGGATGGACTGTAGCTGTCTAGACAGAAATTTGACTGGTGGTTCTACAGATTTGGTGACAACCGAGTTAGTAGTGCCATCAAATAGTTTAAGAGGAATTGAATCCTCGGAAGTGGTGGGGATATTACGTTCCCAAACATAGGATGATTCTATGAAGCAGTGAGTAGAACCTGAATCGATCAGACATTTAAGAGGGGTTGCTGAGGAACTCGGTATCAAAATAGAAGATAGAGGGATTACCAAGGAATTAGGATTAAGAAGGGCAGAGGCATTAAGCTTAACCTCAGTTCCTGCGCCTCCCGAGTCGTTTGGCTTGATTTCCTCCACTGATTCCTCAGTTTTGGTGTCTGGGGTGCTAGTCACCTGGCAGGTGGTAGATCTGGGTTATAGGGTTATAATCATTAAGCGGTAAGGTGCACAGGAGGTAGTGTGAGTCTGAGTATACTGTCAAGTCTTGGTACTGCTGATGGTGCTGTCAGAACTGGCCAAGTCCTGCAGGCCAGTCGAGGTGGCTTGGCTTCAACATACTCGTGCATTGCGCCCTGCCTCCTGTGCATGCCACTAACTTGTAACAGGAAAGATACTCAGGCAAATGCCGAGGGTGTCAGCCCAAGTAAGGACTTCTCAACAGAAGGAGGAGAGTAGAGAGGTGTAAACCTAGTTGTTACTCAGACTGAGGAACTATATACACGCATCCACTACTTATATAGGCTGAGAGGCAGAATGTGGAATAAGGGTGGCATAAGACATGGAAAAAAGAATAAGGTATGAAAACCATGTGGAGGTATTGTCCACAGCGATTAGAATAGAATAATGTGAGGGGAAGACAATGAAGTATAAGCAGGTGAGATTGTGGGAAAGAATAGAACAATAAGGAATGGCCGAGAATAAAACAATAGGGCCGCGGGTAAGTGGCAAAGAGTAGCGAATGTCCCAAGGGTAAGCGAGTGAGGGGAAGAACAGGGAGTGTAGGGATGATAAAGAATAGGGGGTTGGTGAAAGGATAATGAACCAGGTGATGAACCAGGTGTACCAAACTGAAACCATGCACCATGGTGTGGTATGAGCAAGGGTCGGTCGGTCAGTACTGCCAAGTAAGTCAGAGCACAGTGTGTGGTCGTGACAAAAATACTTGAACGGTTTTGTCACCTACTGTATTATTTGGAGAGAGCCCTATTGTTTTATATTTGGCTACTTTTCATTGTTCTATTTTCACTCACACCTCTACTCATTTATTATCAGTCATATCTCATTGTTTCATTCTCATCTATATCTTATTGTTCTATGTTAGACCACTGTGGACAATACTTCCACATGGTCTCCATACCTTATTCTTTTATCCATGTCTTATGCCATCCTTATTTCACATTCTTCCTCTTAACCTATATAAAGTAGTGGGTGCATGTACATAGTTCCTCAGTCTGAGTATCAACTAGGTTACTCCTTCCTGCTCTCCTTCCCTCTGTCTAGAGTCCTTTACTTGGGCCAATACTCTTGGCATTCTCCCAAGTATCTCTTCCATTCCACATCAGTGGCATGCACAGAAAGTAGGGTGTAATGCACGAGTATGTTGAAGACAAGCCACTACAACTGGCCTGCAGGACTTGGCTGGTTCCCGCCCACACCTTTGGCATTACCAAGGCCTGAAAGTATACTCAGACTCACACTACTTCCTGTGCCTCTTACCCCTTACGATTATGCCCCCACAATCTAGATCCTGCAAGGTGACTAGCACCTTGGGCATCAAAGCTGAGAAATCAATGGAGGTGGCCAAGTCAAAAAACTAGTCAGCAACTCTCCAGCTCCCTAGCACACTGGGAGTTGCATTGACTCAGCAAGTGCTAGTACTGAGGTTAAGCTCAATGCTTCTGCCCTTCTTAATCCTAATTCTTTGATAATCCCTCTATCTTCTGTTTTGGTGCTGAGTTCCTCAGCAACCCCTCTTAAATGCCTAATTGATTCAGGCTCTACTCACTGCTTCATCGAAGCCTCCTATGTTTGGGAAAATAAAATCCCTACTACTTCCGTTGACTTGATTCTCCTTAAATTATTTGATGGCACTACTAACTCAGTCATTACTGAATCTGTAGAACTGCTGATCAAATTTCTGTCAGGACAATTACAGTCGATCCATATGTATGTCATGTTACTATATTTGTCTGTGTCAGTAGTACTCGGTCACAACTGGCTCACCCACTACAATCCATTGATTGATTGGGTATTGGGCAGTATTACATTCCAAAAAACTGCTAATGACCCTAGGTGTGTCCCAATGGCTTCAGTTCAGCTGGCACCTGCTGCTGCTCCACAGCCTCAACCAGGATCCTCTCCGAAATTAGAAGCTCCACAAATAGCCCTAGTCAATTCAGCCACCTTTGCATGTGCCTGCAAAATAGAGGGTTTGCAAGTTTTCTGTCAGGACCTTTCGGCAATGGATACCCCTTTGGCATGCTTGGCCAAGGTCTCATCCATTCCATCCGTTCCCCTTGACCCAGTCGACCTGGAAAATGTCCCAAAAGAGTATCATAAATTTGCTAATGTCTTTAGTAAAACCAAAGCTGACACTCTAGGACCCTACCAACCTTATGATCTTAAGATCACCCTGGAAGATGGCACTAAGATGCCTCATCCATCCCTATACTTGTTGTCACAATCAGAACTAGAAACCCTGCATGAATTCCTCAATGAACAGCTAAACATGGGGTTCATTAGAGCCTCTCGTTCTCTGCATGGTATACCAATTCTATTCTTCTGAAAGAAAGACAGCTCCCTTTGGCTATGTGTTGACTTCTGGGCACTAAACAAAGTAACCAAGAAGGATTGGTACCCTCTTCCTCTAATCACTGACCTCCTAGATGCCCCCCTGAAAAGCTCAAATCTACATAAAAATCGACCTTTGGCATGCATATCACCTGATCCAAATTGCTGAGGGAGAAGAATGGAAGACTGCTTTCAAGACCTGATATGGGTCCTATAAATGGCTAGTCATGCCGTTTGGCCTCTCCAACACCCCTGCAGCCTTTCAGAGATTTATGAATGATATTCTCAGTGACCTGATAGACCATTGTGCTGTTGCTTACATAGACAACATACTGATCTACTCAGACTCACTTGAGGAACATCGGGAACATATTCGAGAAGTACTCCATCGGCTCAGAAAAAACAGCCTATTTGCCAAAGCCAGTAAATGCAAATGGCACAAAGACACGGTCGGGTTCCTCAGCTACATCCTATGTACCAACAGCCTCACCATGTCTGATGACAAGGTCAAACCATCCATGAATGATCCAAACCAAGGAAGGTCAAGGACATCCAATCCTTCCTAGGTTTTGCCAATTTCTACTGTCACTTCATCTTCAACTATTCAGACATCACAATACCCCTCACCCGGCTGACACATAAAGGCATGCCATGGGCATGGACTAAGGACTGTCAAAAGTCTTTCGACCTGCTTAAGATGGCCTTTACCTCAGCACCCATCCTGAATCACTGGGAACCCAACCTACCTTTGGTTGTGGAGACTGATGCTTCAGATTATGCCCTTGCAGCCATTCTTTCCATTATCAATTCCAAAGGTGAGATTCATCCTGTCACTTTTCATTCCCATACCTTTACCACTCCCAAGCTAAACTATGATGTTCATGATAAGGAACTTTTAGCAATCTTTGAGGTGTTCAAACACTGGCAGCACTACCTGGAAGGCTCTGCTGACCCTGTAGATATTGTCACTGACCACAAGAACCTCAAATATTTTTCCACTACTAAAATCCTGACCCATACACAGGCATGATGGTCTAAATACCTCTGCCAATTCAACATCACTATCCATTTCCATCCCAGCAAGCTTGGCACAAAACCCAACACTTTGACTAGACGATGGAACATCTACCCTAAAGAGGGGGGTAACAACTACAGTGTGAATCACCCCTGATGCATCGCTGGATTGCCCTTTAGCAAGGTGAGAGTCTTGACCCAAATGTTCTCCATCATATTAATTTGATATTAAAGATGTTATTTTTTCATCAAGAAGAAATTCTCATTAGGTAGCTGCTAGAAAGATCCATATACCTTCTTTACTGGCAGCCATCCAAGGTCCTTCCTTTCCAGAGCCTCTCAAAGACTGCTCTGTCCTGAACAAGACTTGCACCATCTTAGGTAGGATGGCTGCACATCTGGATGGAGACACATAGCAGGCCTATCTTTGAGCAGGGTGAGAGTCTTGACCTAAACATTCTCTGTCATATTAACTTGATAGTATAGATCTTAAGATTTCATCAGGAAAGACCTCTCACCAGTCAGCTGGGAGATGAACCTGATATAAATATCCATATTCTCCTTACTGGGTCACATGGGACTTCACTTTCTGCCCCATCTGCATCATCCTGGGCTGCCATTTCCCATGGAAAAGTGGCAGTGAAGTCACTAAGGTTCCCTGCATGCCATCACCAATATAACACCTTCAGCAGTACATGAAAACCTGTGGTCGATCTTTGGGATGGTGGATTCATCACATACTCAATCTTAAACAGAGTTAACAGGATTTCCGACAGCTCTTTTTGGACTCAGAAATCTTCATCTTCAGATTAAGTATCCATTAAATATTTTGATTTCATACAAGTGTTAGAGATGATTGATCACAATGTTCATTTATAGTCCATAAAGAAAAGAAAATAACATAGATAGCACAATCATGGAATTTCAATCATTTTATTCATTTTCTTTCTTTATACTATCCTCAACATCCCAAGGGATTGTGAATATTATTTGCGGGGGGTTATATCGGTCAGGTGATAACAAAAGTGCAGCTTACCGATGTTATGATTCTGAAGTTTAAAGAGAGGAAGACCCCAGCCTGAATAAAGTCTCTGTGCCTGTTCAATGGACATGTCATCTCAGAAGAATATTGATATTCTAGAATAATACTCGGATTATGATAAAAATACATCCTGGTAGGAACAATATATGTCGCATGCAAGTCCATTGATTTTATGCCCTGAGAAAAGCTGTCAAATGAGTTGCCTGAAATATTGAGTTGGTCTCTCAGATTGGCATCTTTCAGCTTCAAGTTAAAATATATTAATGTTTGCAGTTAAGAGCCCCAATGATGGGTTTAACCTCAAGACCTCATTTTATTGGCAGGCTACATGAATGCAGTAATCCTTTATTCCACATTTCAATGCTCGAGCCAGCCTCTCTCTACCTGCTTTCAAATGGAGTTTCACCATATGTTTATAGAATTGTAGTTGCAATACTGTCAATAACAATTCATTCTTGCAGATTGTTCCTATTGTGAGTATATTTTAGTCCACATATACTTTTTTTTGAAGATATGGAAGGGCATGTTTTGCATTCCAAGTATGTGTTAGGATTCAATAATGCCGAAATATCAGTTAAGTCCTGCAAACCGTTCTGAAGTGGCTAGGCTTCAACGTGCTCATTGTAAGGGCAACCTAGTTGGGTACTGATTCCAGTACCTGCTGGGAGACCAACAGTGGGACACCACCCAGCCCTGTGACCTACCCAGGGCCTAACCCAGGGACTCGAACCCTAAGTTTATCCACAGGCACTACCAGACACTGGCAGGGAGGTCCAGAAAGGAACAACCAAAGGACCCCCTTACCTAAGCAGCAACTATATAGCTACAGCAACTGTGACATAACAAACCTGTCACAGCCAGCAAAGAAGACAATAGAAGATTAAGGGGAAGGGATTATAGCAAACATATGAAAAGGGAAGATAGAGAAATGATTAAAGATGTAATATAAGCAAAGGGATAAGAGAAATGAAGGAGATAAAAGGAATAAAAGGAAGGAAAAGAGGAATAAACCGGTAGTCCCCTAACACTCATGCGTTGCGCCCTGCTGTTCCATGTGTGCCACTAATTTGGATAGTAGGAGGAGTCTCGTGAGGATGCCAAGGGCGTCGGCTTGAGCGAAGGACTTTAGAGATAGGAAACGGACAAAGGGGTGCGAACCGATTTGATATTCTGAGTGAGGAACTATCTACATACATCCCACTACTTATATAGTTAAGAAGCAAGATGTGGAACAGGGTGGCATAAGGAATAGAAACAATAAGGTATGAAGAAACCACATGGAGGCATTGTCCACAGTGATCAAGAATAGAATAAGGAATGTAAGCGAGATTAGAATAATAGAGGATGGTTGTTGACAAGATAATGAGGGAGTGGAGGAGGAAATAGAACAATGACAACTGGGGATAAAACAATAGGAACGTGACCGAACAATAATGAGATAGTGATATGTTTCAGGGGGAGTGAGTCAAGGAGTGGATAGGGGGTGAAGGAACAATGAAGAGGATAGGATGAGAGGAGTGGTCCAGACGATGTACTGGGTGGACCGAGCCAAGGCCACGTGGTAATGCAAGATGATGTGGGTAAGGGCCAGTTGGTCGGTATTCCCAAGTGAGCCGGTACTCAGTGTTGCAGACTTGACAGTATGACAATGAGTTAATAGCTAATAGTGAACACTGATATAAGTGATTCTGTCAGAAACTTTGTTCCAAAACAATTAATTATAATCTGCTCTATTTCTAGCATTACAATGTCACCGAAATGCTCCCAGGAGTTCATAGGAACTAATCATGAAAGTCAAAGCTGCTGAACTTCCCCCTGTGCTCTCCTTTAGTGCATACCCATAAATTCATTGGTTCCATACATGTTATCATAAGAAAAAAAAAGGTGGCCACCAGGCCACCGTTCTTGCAAAAGGCTGCCACTAGGCAAAGGCTGCCACTAGGCAAAGGCTGCCACTAGGCAAAGGCTGC
This sequence comes from Gomphus sp. MG54, assembly GCA_003314385.1. Taxonomy (NCBI): domain Eukaryota; kingdom Fungi; phylum Basidiomycota; class Agaricomycetes; order Gomphales; family Gomphaceae; genus Gomphus; species Gomphus sp. MG54. The sequence continues at coordinate 1,115 of QLPG01020203.1, read as the reverse complement.
CACTAGGCAAAGGCTGCCACTAGGCAAAGGCTACCACCAGGCATGGCAAATTAACATGGGTGGTCTTCCTCCCTTTCAACTTAAAGTCAAGCTTGGAGTGCCTTTGATGCTACTTTGGAATCTAGATGTAGGTCAGGGACTTTGCAATGGGACATGACTTTATTTGGTTCAAATGACCAACAGGGTACTGTTTGTGAGGATCATTTCAGGGCCATCAGCAGGACAGACAACATTTATCCCTAAAATCACAGATTTACCTGCCATTGCACTAGGTACAGCTGTCATTGCACAACTACATGCTATGGCTGAGGCTCATCCAGTGATCCAGCCATGTCAAAGGGCTGCTAGACCTCTACAAGTTGTCTCTCAAATTGATGCTTTATCAGAAAATCCATAAGACACAAGTTCAATCTCTGAGAACAGTGGGAATAGACTTATGGTACCCTGTGTTTTCACATGAACAATTTTATGTGGGGGTATCAAGGGGTACAGATTGGAGAAGAGTACATGTTTTGTTACTGGAGGGAAGGAAGACAAGTAATATTTTGTATAGAGAAGTGTTACTCAAAGACAATTCATAGATATTAATGGATAGAGATGTGTTGAAGATAGGATTGGAAAATTGTAGTTTTGGCTCAGCTTTGCCTCAGGTCTTGGCTTTGCCTCGGGTCTCAGCTTTGCCTTAGGTCTCAGCTTGGTTCTGCTGGGGCTTTGGCTGGGCTTTGGCTGGGCTCTGCTGGGATTTTGGCTTGGCTTTGGCTTGGCTTTGGCTTGGCTCTGCTAGTGTTTTTGCTGGGCTCTGCTGGACTGGCTGTGTAAGGGCAACCTAAGCAGGCGTTCTACCCTAAGGCGGCGCACTGGCGAAGGGGGATCCAAAGATTTAGTATAGTACCTAATACATGGGGGCTAGCCTACCTGGCGAAGGGGGATCCAAAGAGAAAACTCTAGGGAACCCTTCGCCCACTGACTACTGTATATAAGCATCGTCTCTATGGCGCTCCGCGCTCTATCGGGCATCACTCTCCTTGCCGACTGGGAAGTTCCGCCAGGGTCTCGACCCTGGGGGCGGATGACGAAAAGGGGGCCAAGGGGTGCAGCTGGCTCTTCTGGGGGGT
>QLPG01020187.1:0-10177 GCA_003314385.1 Gomphus sp. MG54 | reverse complement strand
CTCACGCCCCTTGAACGTGTGTGCGTGCGCCCCTTTAAGCGTGGAGTACGCCCCTTTAAGCGTGGAGTACGCCCCTTTAAACGTGGAGTACGCCCCTTTAAATGTAGTGTGCGCCCCTTGAACGCGTGTGTGTTCAACACGGGGATGTGGGGCGATGACGGTTTCGTTTGAGGTGCGCGAGTTGAATGGGGGGTACGGTGAGTGTTGCTCGCAGCGAACGGATGTGAGACGGCGGCCGTGTCTGCCAATGTGGGTGACGCGTGAAACAATGTTGGCGTCGCGTCCCTATGTGTGCGTGACTGCATCACATGACGCATATCCGGATGTTGCGTCTCATCCGCCATCATCTCGTTCGATGGCGGTGACGGCGAATTGCTGAAGCTATGGCTGGGGATTCTCTGGCCGTATGACGAAAGTGGGCTCTCGATGCATTTGAGCTCGACATGGATGTTCTCCGGGTCCGCGAACCACTTCCTCGACATTACGCTATTTTTCGTGGCCTGTGCTGGATCTGCGACAGCCTGTCTCCACAGTTCCTCATCGGTGGGTCCATTTAATGACTGGTATGTTATCTCCCTTGTCTCTTTTGAATCCTCACTGACACTGCCTTCCGCTTCCTCTGTCGAACCTCCTTTGATCTCTCCTGTTTGCGCCGGTGCGGTGATCGGCGGCTTCAACGGATCACCGTCCGCTGCACGCGACAAATCGCGATACGTCTGCCGCCGCTGTTTGTGTGTCGGCTGGTCTTTTACGGTACGCGGCGGCCCCTGACTCGTCCGCATCGGTTCTGCGCTCGTGGCTGGCTGGTGAGGTGTTTTCTTCCTCTGTTTCGAATTCTCGCTGACTCTCCCTTCTGTCTCTTTCATAAAACCCTCCTCGGTATGCAGCATTTCGCTCTTCATCGCTCCATGTCTTTTTTGCGCCGACGCGGCGTTTAACGGCCCCCCTTTTCGCGTGCTGTCTGCTGTCGCCTCATGTGTCGTTGCCAGTGATGCGGCGACGTCAATGGTCGCGTTATCGATCCCGTCATTGTTTGCGGCACACGGTGATCCATGCCCTGTTTGTGTCGACTCGACGACACATGGCCCCTCGTCCCTCGTTCGTCTCTGTGCGGCGACCAACGGCCACTCTTTTTGCATGGGACGTACGACCAGATAACTCGACGGCCCGACTCCTGCCATGTGTGGCGAGTCGCGCCCAGTCTGCGCCGGTTCATTCGAAGGTGCATCATCTGGCTCTTCGTGTTTTGACTTTGCTGATGCGGCGGCCGGTGGCTTGGCGGTCTGGTCCTGCGCCGGTGGATTAAGTGGCGGCGCAGCGGTGGCTTTCGTTCCGTGGGTCATCGCCGGTAGTGCCACGGGTTGTTTGTTTAGCGATGGGTAAGTTGTCACGCTCTTCTCCTTCGAGTTTTCACTGACTCTTTTTTCCATCTCCTCCACAAAACTTCCTTCTTCCTCCTCAATTTCTTCCCTTTCTTTCTTCTCCATTTCTGCTCTCTCTTCTTCTCTCTTCTGCTGTTCCACTCCGGTCTCCCATCTCTCTCTCTCCTTCTCGGGTACGCTCTTTGGTTCCCGTGCCGCTGGGCTCGTGTGTACCGCAATGTAATGTGGTTTTGGGGCTTCTCTAGCTGCGTCGGTATCTGAGGTCCGGTTCTGGGTAGGCGCGGTATCCTCGTCCGGCCTTCTCGACGGGCGTTCTGGTGGTGTGTCAGGCTTCACAGGGAAAATGTCTGTGCCTGGATCTCGTGTTGTGTCGTCGGTCTCCGCCTCTATGTCCGTATGCTTCTCTGGCAACAGGTACGTGTTCTGCTTCCTCTCGTCCACCCCTGCACAGATGCTTCTCTCCATTTCTTCCCTAAAATTCCCCTCAACTTTTTCATCTTTCTCCTCTGGCTCCTCGAACTGCTCTATCCACTTCCGCTCGTGGTCTGCCCACTCCTCCTCTGTTCTTTCCACTCTCCCCTTCTTCAGTAAGCTCTTTGGCTCTGTTACGACTGGGCTCGTTGATACAGCTGCGTAATATTGTTCTGGCGGTGGGATAATGGTACGTGGATAATGTCTTTCGTGTGGGTGTGCCAATAATGCTGTGAACGAGTAAGTTGATCCTTCGGCTGAACTCTGTGCAAACGCTGATCCGTTCTTTGATAGTGTGATGGCATCATTTGTGTATGCTATTGTTGCGTTCCCGCTCAACATGCATGGTACTGACAGGGTATTCCATTTCCGATTTGGCGTGTACTCAACATTCTGGAGGGTGATCTTCGTATCTGGTATTCCGGTGAGTTCATCTGATATGATAATGATCTTCACTGTGCCTGATATATGATCCCTGTCAATAGAGGTGAACAATTCCAGATCTTTGCATGTATGACTGTGGCTCGCGGAATTGATCAACCAGGTGTACCGCTTGGCTTTGGTTGTGTGGGTTTCAGAGATGTTTGTGGAGTAGTTAGACATAGTTAGGTCGGTAGTAATACGCCTTGTAGGAGTGTGAGGTTGTTTGGAATATAATGATTTTTATCTTTATTTTTTATTTGATCTATGTGAAAAAACTCCCTAGTGTGAAAATAGAAATCAAGTAAAGTATAGTTAACAATAACTGGTTTGAACTTAGAGAGATTATGAGACTTTTAATCTCTTGGTTAATGTTGACTATAATTTACTGATTCTAAATATAGGACAGAAATGGGGAGGAAAAGTGGAAATTTGTGATTAAATTTTGATAATAAATACATGTTTGTTATATAGTGGATCTGTCTATGCACAGCCCTACTCAAAGGCGTGTGCATCGCATCATCAGTGACGCATGTCACCTGTGACGCGTTTGGAATAGACGCGAGTGGGGATGTACGCGCGTGCGTATATATATACCGTGAATCCGATACGTGCATGTTGCGGCACGTGAGGGTCGGGGCTGGAGATGCTGAGTGAGGGTAAGTGAGGGAGGATGGTAGGAGGTACGAGGGATGGCCCTTTGGTTTCAACATCAAGAACATCTTTGAAATCCAGGACCTCGGTGAGCCAGAACATTTTAGGCATTAAGATCACATGCGACAGGTACTGGGGAACCATCTATATCTCTCAACCCACCTTCATCGACACAATTGCAAACGATTCAAGATCGTGGCTGGAAGGCCAATTAATTCACCCATGGACCATTTGCACAACCTTTGTCCCAGTCCTAAGGCTGACATACCATCAATGGACCTGAAGCACGTGTCACTCATTGGAAGTTTGAATTACTGCTCCATCACCACACGTCCCGATATAACATATGTGACAAACCAATGTGCCCAATTCACCTCAACCCATCTGCCGATCATTGGGAAGCCGTGATATATGTCCTACACTATCTACTCAACATAAGAGAATACGGGATATTATAGATGACCAAACAAGACAGCATGGAAGGATATGCGCACGACCTCATTGGCTACATGGACACCAATTTTGCCAGGGACATTGATGATAGAAAGTCCACCTCTGGGTGGGTGTACACATTCAATGGCTCACCGATCTCCTGGGCATCGAAGAAGCAGGGACTCATCACTCGCTCCAGAATGGAGTCTGAGTTAGTCATGGGATCTGTCACATCCACGGAGGGAATTTGGCTTATCAGACTCGCAAAGGACTTCAAATGTGATTTTAGACCAGTACCACTATTTACCGACAATCAATCGTTCATCGCATCTGCCAAAGATGATGTCAACACTTCACGCACAAAACATGTCCATATGCACTATCATTACACGTGAGACCAAGTCAGTGCCAGTAACCTAAAGCTACACTACATCCCTACATTATGAAACCCAGCAGACGTTCTTACCAAAGCTCTCCCAGCACGCAAACATGTACATCTCCTAATGATCTTAGGAGTTGTGCATGTTTGAAGGGGTATGTTGTAACGAGGGGTGGAAGGAATGGGGGGAGGATAGAGGAAGAACAGGAGCAGAAGGGACCAGGACAGGTACATGCAGGTGGAACGGCCGAGGAACATGGAGGAGGAGAAACCTGTACACAAAGAAATTCAGTAATGACTCATAGACATAGAATAAACATGACTCATGCAATGATATGACTTGAAATGGATGAACGACAAAGCTACTTACAATAAACACGTATGCAGCTGGAGGAACAAAGCAGACGAGGGACAGGATCAGAGGGCAAGGGATGAAGAGGAAAGCATGAGCAGGAGAAAAGATTACGATAAACAAAGGAACAGACTTATTCGGTACAAAATGACACATGACCAGGTATGCATACCATTTTTGAGAGAGATATGATGAGAAGTTAGAGATTTCCAATCAAGACAGGACTCAGGTATAGGGACTCACCATCAATGTTGAAGATTTTCATACACAGCACAATTCAGTGAATAGCACAGTTGATGATGTGGAAGGGGAATTATAAAGCAGGGAAGCGACCCTGCATCCGGACCTAAAACACTGCTGCCACATTAAGAGAACTTTATTTTTCATGCTATGATCCATTTAGATATAAAACTAGATAGTTACCAGAATATATATTACTTCCAGTCCCATCTACTTCTCGACTGATTGCAAGACTCAATGCCTGCATGTAACCAAAAACTTCAAGTCAACAAATATTTCAACTATCTTGTCAAGGCCCCAGACATGCTGGGATAGTATCTTTAGGTGTAGTACAGCTTATCTGCTATATATCTTCACATACATCTCTACTCATCGAGCACTACGCAGTGTTCATTTCCATCTAGTCGACTATGCCACCTTCCTGGACCAGCACCTAAGGACAACATACCGGCCATATTGCCGCATATACAGATTCAATAAATCACACAAAAACAATAAAAAAAATACAAAAAATACATTAACAGAGCTACACATAACTATGCTACCATTTCCCCTGACTTTTAGTTAATAGCCATTAGGCTACACTCATAAATACATCACTCACGCTGAACTGAAAGTTAAGTGCCGAGTGCATGCTTTCCTATTTAGGACTAGAGCACCAACTACTCGTCATACAGCAAGGCTGGGTCACAGTTGGGTTTCCAATATCATATAACAGTACCTATCACCATATGTTGAATCCATCTTGTGGGAGGACCACAAATCTATAAACCGGCACTTTGGCACCCAGGCCAGATTCCCGGTATGGTGCCTAAGCAGAGAGTAAACCCGGGACTCAGCTCCCAGTAGATTCACTGCAGAGCAATATATTTCCTAGTAATAAATACTATAGAAATCACAGGAAATTACAGGGAATTAATCCCCTAATTGTCCCACCAACTCTCCGATATTATAGCATGGGAAAACCCCAGGAAACCCTATCTGCCAGACCCAACTACATGTTGCAGTACACAAATTGTATTACTATCCATTCTAAAAACCCTCGATATTGGCAAAAATCTACATTTTTTATGTAAGGGGCCTTCTCTTAGTCCATCATAATAGCAACAGGTGACGTCAATAGGGCGATAACCAACAGCACATGTGTTGATTATTGACAGCCTGTGACTTGAGATAGGGCACCACCTGTCAAGATTCGGTGACGCCGAGATATTGGTTAAGTCCTGCAAACCATTACCGGGTGGCTAGGCTTCAACGTGCTCTTGCGTTGCGCCCCGCTCTTCCATGTGTGCCACTAATTTGGAAAGCGAGAGGAACCTTGAGGGGATACCGAGGGCGTCGGCTCGAGCGAAGGACTTTAGAAATAGAGAGCGGACAAAGGGGTGCGAATCAATTGATATTCTGAGTGAAGAACTATCTACATACATCCCGCTACTTTTATAGTTAAGAAGCAAGATTTGGAACAGGGTGGCGTAAGGGATGGAAACAATAAGGTATGAGGCAACCACATGGAGGCATTGTCCACAGTGATCAAAAATAGAATAAGGAATGTAGGCGGTATTAGAATAATAGAGTATGGCTGAGAATAAGATAATGAAATGGTGGGCGGGAATAGAACAATAGAGGGCGGCCTAAGATAAAACAATGGCAAAGGCCAAGACAATGAGTGGCCGTCATGTTGTTCGGAGGAAACGGGTAAAGGAGTGGATAGGGGGTTGAAGGAACAATGGAAGGGGGTGTACGAGGGGAGTGGTCCATACGATGTACCGGATGTACCGAGTCGAGGTCGCGCGGTGGTGCGAGATAATGCGGGTGAGGGCCGGTTGGTCGGTATTCCCGAATAAGTTGGTACTCGGTGTTGCGGGCTTGACACCACCGGTGACATGTTTGCCATGGGTGACGTCAATATGGCGATCACAAAAGTACATGTTTTGATTACTGACAGCCTGTCACATGCGATCTTTAATGTTTGAGATTGAGAACACACATGGGTATTTTTGGCCTAGGACTCATTGGCCAACTGAAGTCAGTTCAAGAGATCTTGAACAGTTGGATGGATTATTCATATAAACTTCAGTGGGATATATCAGCATTAGGGACATGGGTCCCAAGAGATGGCTGATACAGTTGACACGCTCGCCAGCCGGCTCTTCTCTCGACCAAGAACAAAGCATCCCATGATTTGCTCAGCGAGGAGGAGAGGATATGATTGTCACTGCGGCCTCCTTCAAAATCTGCTCTCCACGGTTAGTACTACCTCCTTGTATACACATGATCTATATCCATCTAATTCAGTGTTCCATTTCAGCATTATCCATCGTCAGGACACTGACCCTGATTAAGTGCCTTGGTGAATCTACCATAGATCCCCAACACTCCAAAGCACAGTGTAGATTATGCAAGAGACCATCATAGGCTCACAGTCAAGTGCCTAAAACTCTTTAATAATGTAACAGCTGCGGGATGGACACGAAGCCTGAATGTGATTACTACACGTACTGTTGGTGGCCAATATGTTTATATCACCCTTTGTACCTGGAGCAGCAAACGTGAATTTGTTCATGACTGGGAGTCAAGCTTTGTGAATTATGAGGCACGCTCACTGATGGTGATTTATATCCATTCTGGGTGTATCCTCCTCAACGGTGACATGGGCCATGGTTGGAAGCAAAGACACCCAACATTACACTCTTTGGCTGTGTTAGAATGGTGGGTCCAAAGCAGAGATAAGGGTGTTGAGTTGCCAAGGTCCGCTGGTAGAGGCCATGCGAGTACCAGAACATGAGAAGGCAGGAAGGAATATAACTGTATCGATTGAGTAGCTGAATACGAGTTTATTTTCATAAATTTTCATACAAGTTTTGTCTTTGATACTTGTCTGTATTGTTATGGCCCCAACATAATGCCCTGAACCGAGCCGAGGCTTGAGCATGGATTCACAGTCCTCAGCTCCCCGCAGTTCATTTTCCTAGTGTCATGCTCCTCATGGCTTGTTTTTAATTGTGACTTGGCACAAATTCAAAAAGCAAGTGTTGATAAGTGAATGCTTACCGTCGCTACCTATCATGCCATACTTTCAGACATATCAATGTATCAGCTACTGTAACCAAGTTCGTGAGTCTGCTAGGTAGCTCGTCGACTCTATTCCGAACCCTGTTTTTTGTTGTTCATGCCATAGTCATCTGAAAATGAGCAGCAGCGGTGCCTTTCAAATAACAAATGCACCATCATGTCGTTCCTATAAGTAGCTCTGAGCACTCTGAGATGACAGGCTCCTAGCAACCATTTCCATCAACTCCATGAACCTTATGGTCAGAAACATCGAAGGAAGCTTGGACATAAAAGACCTAGGGGAACCCAATCATCTACTCAGCATCAAAATCACCCGAGACAGAGAATTGGGGACAATTCACATCTCACAGCCTTCCTTTATCAACACGATCACTCGATGTTTTGACATAACTCACGGCAGAGCCATCTCGTCACCCATGGACATGTCTACAAACCTATATGCATCCACCGACCACAACAAATACACTGATGTACCTTATGCATCACTCATAGGCAGTATCAACTACTGCACAATTTCCACATGCCTGGACATCACTTTCACCACCAACAAGTGCACCCAATTCACTTTCAAACCAACAATCTCTCATTGGGAAAGCCACCAAACATGTTATCTGTTACCTTCTGAACATGAAGGATTACAGAATCACTTATAGGCAGGAAGGGAAAGGAGTTGAGGGTTATGGACACAACTTAGCAGGTTTTACAGATGCAGACTTTGCAGGCAATGTTAACAATCGAAAGTCAACAACTGGATGGTGTCAAGTCCACGTACCGAGGTCCCGGATATTCGCCAGTGCCGACCGAGCAACCATCTTACATCCCCGTACAAGTGTCTACGCCACATGCACGTCACTTGATACCATGTCCTCAGTTCAGCACATCTGTCATACTATTCGTCCGTTTCTCGATCCGCCCCACCCGGTACCTCCTACCCCTTGTGTTATCCTCGGTTACAGTCATTGTTTTATACTCAGCCACTCCCTATTGTCCCATCTCGAATCACGATCCTATTATCCTGTCTTTTATTGTTCTATCCCCGCTTTACATTCCTTGTTCTAATTTTGTTCGTTGTGGACAACAACCACATGCTCTGCATACCTTGTTGTCCCACATTCCTTATTCCACATGTCGCTTCTTAACCTATATAAGTAGGACATGCATGTACATACTTCCTCATTCTGGGTATCGACTAGGCTTAGGCCCTTCTACCTTCTTCTCTTCTGTTAAGGCCTCGACTTGGGCCGGCATCTTCAGCATCCCCCTGAGTATCTGTCTGTCGCAAATACAGTGGCACGCATGGCAAGTAGGGCGCAACGCACGAGTACATTGAAGCCAATGCCACTACTCTTGGCCTGCAGGACTTGGCCATAGTCCACCCAACCTTTTGACAACACCCTTCGGCAGTATCGAAGTCTGTTAGTATCCGGCTCCTGACAGATGGGTCTTCATGTTCAACAGGGCACCCATCTCTTGGGCATCAAAGAAACAAGGACTTGTGACTTGCTCTTCAATGGAAGCAGAGCTCGTAGCAGGGTCCATAGCCACAGTGGAAGGAATATGGTTGATAAGGCTTGGAAAGGATTTCAGGCATGATTTCACCCCTATTTCCATGTTCACCAATTACCAATCATTCATCACACTCAGGAAAAATGATGTTAACAATATGAGGATGAAACATATCAATACGCATTATCATTATGTACGTGAGCAGGTGAATGCCGGTAACATTTGACTTCATTACATTCCAACACTCAAAAATCCAGCGGACATCCTCACAAAGCCATTATCTCCACGCAAGCATGCACATCTCCTCAACACTCTGGGGATCCATCATACTTGAAGGGGTGTGTCATGAAACAGCCTTAACTCCCCAAATTCCAGAAGACCCATTCTGAACCTATTTCTCCATAAAGACAGACTTCCTGTCTCATCCATCCACCAAACAATTGTAGTCCGATTGTATCAAATGCCGCTCGCAGGGACACCTCAAACCATATGCACCAGGGGAGAAACTGTCAATATGTTCAATTCTTTTCTTTTTGTAATTAACAAAGTATATTTGATTCTCCTAATGTACTTGTATACAATCTACTTGTTAAGTCCGCGTGTCAGGCGCTTAGCTAGTACTTCCGAAGGGGTTTTCCGGGTTAGTGCGAAGGTCCGTAACGGGGCCGAAGACCGAGATCGGGGTCGGACGGACTACGGACGGAGACAGAGGCGCCGGGAGTTTAGGGTAGGTCGCGGAATAGATCAATCCGGTCACTGAGGTGTTCGAGGTCGAAGGGACTTGGCTTCAACTTATGTGTTGCGCCCTCCTCGATCGTCTGTCCCTAATTTCGGAAAGGAGGCGGGAGTTTACCGGAAACGAATCGGAAACTGGTGGGAGACTAAATCGATATTCGTACTAGCGAACAGTCCAGTCGACTGTCAGACTATATACATGTGGCTTATCCTTGTACTACTTTTGCCGGTCATAAAACAAGGAGGAAAAGGAGTACAAGGGGTCAATAATAAGGAAGAACAAGGGGGTAAGGTACGCGATACTAGCGCGTCGGTTATCAAGATGCGGAATCCTATGTTACGGGAATCGGAACCGGACTAGTGGGGGTTCGGACGGGTGTTACGGGAACAGGAATGGAAACGGGAACAGAAACGGGAACGGGTCCGTACTTCGATGGTCGGGGAGGATTCGGAGACGGGGGTGGGTGATTGTGGAGGTTGGTGTGGGTTTTGTTGGAGGCATGGGGCGTAACAGTACCCCCCCATTAGGACCGA
>QLPG01020121.1:3811-21773 GCA_003314385.1 Gomphus sp. MG54 | reverse complement strand
ATCAGGTTACTGAAACAGATGAACATATAGAGCATCCAACAACACCTACAGATTATGAATCTGACAGGGAATTGTGTCAGGAGTCGGATACTGATAGACTTCGGTACTGCCGAAGGGTGGTGTCGAAAGGTTGGGCGGACTATGGCCAAGTCCTGCAGGCCAAGAGTAGTGGTGTTGGCTCCAACGTACTCGTGCGTTGCGCCCTACTTGCCGTGCGTGCCACTGTATTTGCAACAGACAGATACTCAGGGGGATGCTGAAGATGCCGGCCTGAGTCAAGGACTTAACAGAGGAGAAGAAGGTAGAAGGGCCTAAGCCTAGTCGATACCCAGAATGAGGAAGTATGTACATGCATGTCCTACTTATATAGGTTAAGAAGCGACATGTGGAATAAGGAATGTGGGACAACAAGGTATGCAGAGCATGTGGTTGTTGTCCACAATGAACAAAATTAGAACAAGGAATGTAAAGCAGGGATAGAACAATGAAAGACACTATCATAGGATTGTGGCTTGAAATGGGACAATAGGGAGTGGCCGAATATAAAACAATGGAGTCGCGTCTGAGGATAATACAAGGACGGGGAGTCCCGAGGTGAAACGAACCGAGGAGTGCGAATGGCGAATGTGCCGAGCCGGGACCAGCGCACCAAGTGTTATGCAGGCAATGCAGGTACTTGGTCGTGGATATAGGATGATTGCTCGGTCGGCACTGCCGGCGGATGGGTCTCGGTACATGGACTTGACATTAGGTCAGCCAAATAAGTACAAGAAGGGCCCAGATGATTCTGCAAATCAAATTTCTCAGCTGGAGGCACTTATTCACAATGCAGGGCATGAATTTATCTTCTTGCCTAAATTTCATTGTGAGATGAACCCTATTGAAATGGCAAGTATTTATTTTATTACTTTCTTGCATTATTTTATGAAACTAAAATATGACAATAGTACTGGGGATGGGCAAAATTCTGTTATTGAGAAATTCCAAAGAAGACATTTGAGGATGCAAAGACAGTGGCAAAAGAATACCTTGATGCATTCCAGGCTAATGTGATATGGCGGTTTATAAATCGTTCTTGGAGATTTATGGCTGCATATCACAAGGGACTTACTGGGAATGCAGCTGCTTGGGCTGTCAGAAAGCAAACCAAGCATCACGTAGTTACTGAACAAGCTATGATGTCAATTGAAGCTATACTTAATTAAAATTTACGTCATGACAATCAGATTTGAGGTGAAAAATTGCACTGAAAAGGCCTGAAAATTTGGCCACATTTAAAACTTGTTGGAAAAACTTCGGAACATGTTTTTTGGATGTATTTTGACATTCTGATTCTGAATATAACATTAGTTTGGCACAAAAAACTCTCGATTGCTCAAAACCAAATTGGTTGAGTTTGCTTGTCCCGTACTGTAGGACTTCCCAGTGCGCATCCCGGCTCGCATATTATTCCGCAATCGTGTGCGCAATTGTTGTTTTACCCCATCCGGCAGGTCCGAAGAACCAACATATTGGCCTGTTAATGCCTGCATCCATCCGGGTAGATATCACTAGATTACGTCTTGACGAGTGCCCGGTCACATCTGGTGGCAGAGTCACGTTCGGTGGAATCGTACGCAGCCTCATGTGCGATTCTACCTTCTAATTGTGAGAATATTGGCCCTAGTCATAATGAGACAACATATAAACTTTTTTTAGTATAGATAGAATGGCCACAAGCTCCACTTACAAGGGAATGTACTGGCGCCGATGTGAAAAGAGACATCGCCACCAGCATCTGCAAGGTAAATGTGAATGGACGTACAGCTCTTTGTTCAACGAGGAAACATAACCATGTTTACATCCGAAAATGTAGATGATAATCCTGGAAACGACGACATTTATGATTCTATGGATTTCTTTGTTTTTTTCAAGTCCGAAAATCCCATCGGCTGATTTAAATTTAGGCCGAGCCACCATCCCTGACAAAAACTCAGTGAGGTAATACGAGGTCAAGACTGTTTGCCATACCCGCATTACTAGCCGATAAAAGCACAAAATAGATGTGTACCAGAACAGTGCATTTTGTATTTCTGAATACCAAGTTAACACACGGTCATTGTAACACTCTGTCCCGTGCTCAAGAGCATATCAGTAATGATATCTACAGCGATTCGCATCAAAACGATCCAAGCAAAAAATGACTGCCGAGCTCACAGTGGGGTTGGTATAAATATGGATTGATGATATTCACTGATTTCACAGCTAGACAACCTCAGAGGAAGGAAATTATTATGGATGCAGTGAACAGATCCATCGATCCTGTCTCAACATGCTTGATAATCAAGACATCAAAACTACAGGCTCATGAAATGTTCTCCAATCAGCTTTGCAAGACCTTCAGTACAATGACTCGAACTTCCTCATAATGTTTTTCCGCGAGGATCATGTCATGATGTGCACCCTCAACAGGAAGGAACTCAGCTTCATGGAGGAGCGCTTTGATCTTCTCTCCAAACATGATGGGCACAGTAGTGTCATTGGTGCCCTGTACATTGGTCAGCTGATGTCTAAAAACATATGCAAGAAGCCCATATGAATATTAAGACACTTCAAGCGAGCTGTTTCAGCGATGGCTTTAAAAGCGTTGTCCATGTCGTGAATTGGACCATCCTTTATAGAAGATGTTAAAACCTCTGCATATCCTGGAAGACATTCAGTCTGGAATTTTCTAAACTGTTCCCAATAGTCAATCATATTTCTTTGTAGTCATCAAGTTGGAAAACCTGGTCCATCATGCTTGAAGGATTAGGCATAGAAAGGCCAACCTCCTGAACAACACGAGATGGTAAACGTCAAGGCAAGATGATTGTAAAACACTGCTACTTTGACTGCCTGAGCCATCATCTGGGTCAACCTCTCAAGTTGCTTAAGAGTCAATGATCAGTATATAAATTACATGCAAGGAGTCGCGGGTTCATACATCCAGTACACCGGCTGAAGTCTATGAATACCACCTTTTCAGTCACAAGACTGCGGAATGTCGCTGCCAAAGCTGCAGCAATCTCATCGCCCTGGACAACAATCTAAGCAAGAGACGTGTTGGACTGGTGGGGAACGAGTTAAGTAGCATGGAAAGTCGGACAATATGGGCATTCGAAAACTGCACGTGCTGAAGGAGCAGTGCAAGCTGTGTTGTATAAAGGTCAGCGTTATAGATAGTTTCTGGGGCCCCACTGTACCCTCTTCCAAAGAGATCTAATTACCAGGATGAGTTTCATTGTGCTATGAAGTGGAAAGCCAGATGACCGTATACATGTACCCTAAACCCATTTTCGGATAGGAATGGTGTGAGGTACTTCCATTTCGGTACAGGCGCAGACAGGCCCTGTATGAGCACCACCTAAATGATACTATATAATGTAATTTATTTCAAGAATGTAGTACCTTTGGTCTCTGATCCAGACCGAACAGCCAATCCGCAGTCTGTCCCAAAGGCAGACAGAGCGAGTTCGCTAATATAAGATTAGTCAATAGGGAAAGTGGGGTTGAATCAAGAATGTACGGTTTGGAAAGAAGTCTCGAGGATAAATCTTTCTAATCTCTGGTGTGGCTGAGACTGCTTCGAGGGAAGGATGTGCGGGTGTGGGAAATTAAATCATCATATTATTCAAAATCAAACTCAGAGTTCCATATACAATGATGACAGCACACGTACGAGAGGCATTGAGAGGCAACGAGGTCGAGATGACCTTTGGTGAGAAGCTAAGAGAGCTTACAAACAAGTGAAAATCCATGCTCTGGGAAAGACTAATCGGATGATGCGGGTATTATTGGCGGCGTAATGTCGAGCGTCTATAGTTAAATCTCCGCCAGGGCACACGTCCATTATGTCGGCCTACATCCAGATCAAAGACCTTCATAAAGTCAATTGGCTCGACCTGAACGTTCTTGTCACATGTGTTGCAATGCAACTCTGTCAAACCTCCTGTACATCAATCTCATTTCTCGGCCGAGGCAGCTGCAACACGGTGTAGAAACTCATATTCTCTGACTCATCATGCTATGCAGCCAGTATTCCCACTTGCGAAGAGGAAGATTTCGTCCCAGCCACCAAACTTTCAGAAATTGCCACCATTTTTTTCGTTAGGGATTCGGGATTATATCCCGAAATCCCTGTCCCTCAGATTTATGTGTGGGATCTTACGTTTACCAATCTTGCCAGAGCACCCTATGTTGTAACGGATTACATCGACGGAATAAAGTTAAACTCTCTGGAAAATGATAGAGGCGATCTTAGAGGGCTGGACGCAATGAGTCCGACGGAACAACTCTCCATTGTCAAATGTTTGGCAAAATTACAGGCCTCCCTTAGAAAGCTCATACCCTTTGATCAGATCAGGAGTATGACACGAAACCATAATGGCAGTTTCCCTGTTGGTAACCTCATCACAATCACTAGGACACTTCTAGGAGGGCCGTACAAGTCTGTATCCCAACTCTGGCATACGCTCTTAGAACGCCAAGCCTTGCATGCATTGGAGGAATGGCATAATCTCGAGACTGACCAACTTTCACGGTGTCTGTCAGAACCTCGAGCTACCCCACAGCGATTTCGGAGTTACTCCAACTTCTTTCCGCCCTCATTCCCTATTTTATACCTCCATTACCATATGCTCCCTTGGTACTTCACCATCCGGATATCTCCCTTCGCAACATTCTCTTCGATCCTCAAGATCGATCCAAGGTAGTGGGGGTCTTACATTGGAGATATTACCTCTCATGCTAACCGCCCAATTTCCTAACGACATAAATTCGGAAGGAGAGTATCCTTGCACTCGGTCCCGGCTATCCGGACGAAAAATGGCGCTCCGTTCCGCATGATTGGACCTCCTTTGGTGACTCCTCCAAGTGGGAACCGGTCTACAAATCCCAGACGGAGACGATAGACCTCACTATCCGCGCCAGCGCCATAGTTAAGCGCTATTATCTGCGTCAGTAATTCAGCGTCGAACAAATTGCGGAGATCCATCATGATCTTGATTCAGCTCGGGCGACAGTTTTCGCCGATGCGCCTTATTATCTCAAGTTTCACGAGGTGTTGACTCGTGGCTGGGTAGGCTGGGTCGAACATGAAGCATGGATCAAAGAGACCTATTGGCGATTGCGGGTCCTTGGCCCGAAGCCAGGTGTCCTTGTGATCGGTCCGAACACATCGTGGATCTGCCGAGGAATTAATTTGTGATCTGAGACTATGCGAGTCTCCGGTGTCTGATGGGGACAAAGAATAAGAAGAGTTCAACAGTGATTGTTAGGTATTTATATCTCAAAGCTTATTCTTGGAATATGTCAGCGTGTTAGACTGACTGATTTGTTACATGTTTGTCTTTGTTCGCGCCTTGTCATACCTAAATGATTTTGATAGGTAAAATTATCGAGTTCACTGGAATGGGTCTGCATAGCTTAAATTTTATTCGCTCTTAGAAGACAATTTCAGTCCAGATTTCAGCCTATTCGAGCCTATCAACTGTTTATGTCGGTCAGTGATCATATATCTGAGATGACATGTTTGTTACTCACCATGTCCCCTTTTTTCACAGGGTAGCAATCATCCTATCGATGATAGTCTTGACCGTCTCATCCTCCCAACTAGTTGATTCGTACGTGACGTACGCAACTGATCGCTTCTTGCGTGCCACAACTGTTATCGCATCCGATCGCCTCTTGCGCGCCACAATTGTTATATACTTTGTGGGCTCTCCACTACTCGCCTGTGATTTGGTTTGAAAGGTGATATTGGTCTCAGATTGGGATTTCCTATCCCCATCCTATGACGTGTATTGTCCTATGCCATACATCTTTTCGACTTTTCTTGCGTCGATGTTCTCAAGATACTGTTTGACCTCCTTTAATGCCCTTCTGGACGCCTTAGGCTGTAGAGACATTTGTAAGCTTGGAGGGGGACTAGACACAATACATTGATTCACGTTCGCTGAAGCAGTTCCTGCCATTGTAGGATTGGAAGGAAAGAAACGAAAGGCGACAGATGATGTGAGCAAATGTGAGTTCTTACAGATGGCACTGAATGAGCTCGCGGCGCAATTGAAAACGCTCATAGCAGCCCAATGAGATCCGGAAAGGGGCTCATTTCGGGGATCGCCTGGCGCACAGCAGACGGAAAAGACACCGTTCATCTCCAAGACAATCTAAGAGCCTGCTGATTTTCTCGCGATTCTTCCGGGACAGAGCTCTTGCAATGGAGGCAGATCAGCATTCAAAATGGGGGCAAACAACGGAGATGACATTCGCCTGATTCGTACCTCTCGCAAACCTAGCTCTTTCAGTTCTGTCCGCTCGATACCAGTCCAAAACAGCGTGCCGAGTCCTGCAGCAAAAATTCATGATGGCACGTCAAGGTTGGAGCTAGATGATGTGGATGGTGTAGTGTGAGGGGAGGGACACTACTGAGGGACGTTTTCGTTCTAGTTAGAACTATCAGATTAAGGAATATGGCGCAAATGAAGGAGAAATCCTACCAGGTTAGAAACAAAAGTCTTGAGTGATCAAAGAGCGTCCGACAACATGCGCAGTGGCAAACTGTACCTGCCGAAGAAGAAGCGCTAGAAAGGTTGCAATTGTACCAGATACAGCTGTGTCATAGACATCAATCTCAGTTCCTTGTATGGACCGTGTCCTCGGAGAGAGTGCGCACAGCATATGTTGCATAAAATGTCTACAAGTTGCAATCACTAGAAGCATAGAAGATTTCTTGCTCATAAATGTCAGAAAATATTGTATAGTGGTCACTTTTGAATAGAGGAATTTACCCTAACATAGTTCTGAAAAAATGGAGAGCAGACTGCTATTTGCTTCCTAAGTCCAGCTATCCTTGTTAGCCACACCCCTCAACAAAGGTTTCCGGCTGTTGCCCACCATTGGATGAGTGCTTTCTGGCCCTTGTCCTTCTCCATGCAAAGCATGTGTATTATGACCAATTATATGTGTGAATCAGTGGGACCGTGTCTACTGACATTCTGTCCCACCTGCTAGGGATGAGTCTGGTATATACTTATGGCGGCTGTGTCCCCTGGTTGTGATCGCGGTCCAGCGCAAATATTGGGTTGAAAAGTCACATGTGCATAAAAAAACATATGGAAATAGGCTTTTGGATTACTGGAATAATAACCACAAGTGGGTTGCCCCGAAAACAAAAGGTGTACTATTGCTAGGCAATAAGGTTCTGGCGCTGGCATCGTCTTGGCACGCGGTGCTTGCCACGTCACACACGCTTGTCTTTCGACCTACCTCACGTAGTAGAGGTCAGCCCCAAGCAGAAAATTTTCTATTTGAACCTATAATCGATGTCGTCCCCTATAATCCAATTTACCGTTGCTGAGAGCACCTTCAGTAAGATTCTTCAATCCAATATCTCTGAGTGGCAATCATTATCGTATTTCTGGTGCAGATACGCAGGGTTCTGTGGTTTTGCAGGGCACTGTCAACCAAAATACCGTCAACCAGAATACCGTCAACCAGAATACTATCAACCAGATTACCGTCAACCAGAATACCGTCAACCAGAATACCGTCAACCAGAATACCGTCAGTAAGTGCGACGCCGTTTGATACATTGCTTCCATACTCAAGATAGTGCAGATGTCTCGCAGGATCCGTTAGCATTACTCAAACCCGCCGATCACGCATCCTATGACACGCGGTACGGCGCCGAAGGTGACCTACCGCGCGGATGCATGCAAGACACCCGTGTGCAGATATTGACCGATATAGAAGCCTGGGCGCATGATCCTTCATCTCCAAACGTCTATTGGCTCAACGGTCAGCTCGGTACAGGGAAAACAACTATCGCCCACACTCTCTGCAAACGTCTAGATGGGCGAAACAAGCTTGGGGGCAGCTTCTTTTGCTCTCGCTCAGGTTTGACGGACGCACGTCGCATCATCCCTACGATCGCTACAATGCTTGCCCGAACAAACTCAAAGATCCGATCACTCATCCATGACGTCCTCGCGAACAAACCCGACGTCGCCGATCTCAATGATCTATCTGAGCAATTCCTCTCCCTGGTTGTCAATCCCGTCAAGACCGCTACTGCAAACCAACAAGGGGTTTATTACATTATCGTTATAGATGCCTTGGACGAATGCTCCGCATCGGGGATAGTAGAAATGTTGATCAAGTCTATCCTTGATGGCATGACCAACATACCGCTCAAAGTGTTCATTACAAGCCGACCTGAGAGTTGGATTGAAAGGGTTTTTAGGACGCATCCCGTTCATTCACTGGATATTAAAGTCATTATTGAAACTTCCCTGCAGGAAGCTACACAGGATGCGGTACGAAATGATATTCACACATACCTCCAAAATTCTTTGGATGAAATTGCCACAATGGATAGATTCTCGGCGGGCTTGCCTTCATGGCCTCCTGCCGATCAGTTTGGAATTCTTCTCGATCTGTGCGCAGACCTGTTCATTTATGCTGCCACGGCCGTTCGTTATATTTGTGCGACAAATAAAGATAACAGGTCTCGGTTGACGGAGATCACCCGACTCGGTTCTCCTCTCTTCTCGCCGTCCCATACGGAGCCGATTGACAGGCTCTACCAACACATTGTAGACTTGGCCTTTCCCCAGCCAACCGGGAGCGGAAGCCTAAACGGACATGATGTACTGGCTGCGGTCATCTGCCTTCAAACACCACTGTCCATGGACCACATCGCATCGCTACTGGATCTAGAAACACGCGACATTCAATTTACCTTGTTGCCATTACAATCCGTCATTCACATCACCGACACCAGTCCCATCACCATCTTCCACGCCTCGTTTGGAGAGTTCATCGTCAATCCGAAACGTTGCTATAGACACAGCATTGATACTTCAGATACCCACCACAAATTGGGCGTCAAGTGTTTCCAGTGGTTGAATACGTCTCTTCGGCGTAACATCTGCGATTTACCTGATCGTGATATAGTCGGACTAGCCCATGAAATCCCTGATGCTAGCGTTATTTCTGAGACTCTCAGATACTCATGCTTGTACTGGGCCTCCCATCTTGTAGAGGCTCTTGCATCCCCATCTGCAGACATTCTACCGATGCTCAGAGAACTTGGGACATTCTCCAATATACACTTATTGCACTGGCTTGAGTGCCTGAGTGCACTTGGAGAGCTTGGATCTGGGCTGAAGTCTCTTAGCATGGCAAAAGAAGCCAACTCGGTTAGTAATCAACATGGTAGAGGAGTTTAGCTCATCATTTTCCCAGAAATACTCCAAGATTGATCCCCGCCACGGGTTGCTACTCGAGGATGCTCGTCGCTACCTGCAGATGGCGTTTGAGCCGATGGAACATCACTGCCTGAACACGTATGGCTCGCCCCTCGCATGGATCCCTAAAAGCGCACTGATAAGACATCACTATCCGACATTGTTTGGTAACTTACCTAGAGCTAGAGTAGTGGTGGGCATCGCTGGGTCATGGGGACCATTCGAGCATGTCATGACACACCCTTTATATGTACGCTCCGTTGGATTCTCGCCTGACGGGACGCGTGTTGTGTCTGGGTGTGGCGACTCTGCAGTTCGCATCTGGAATGCTACTACGGGGGAGATTGAGCGCATACTGGTGGGGCATCCAAGAGGAGTGACGTCCGTTGCCTTCTCACCCGATGGGTCACATATCATTTCTGGCTCGACCGACGGCTCTATTCAAATTTGGAATGCTAGAACAGGGGAGGTAGAGAATATCTTCCAGGGACATTCAGAACGGGTCAGCATGGTTGCCTTCTCACCCGATGGAAAAAGTGTTGTCTCTTGCTCTGATAGCACCACTGCTCGGCTATGGGATGCCACCACAGGGGAGACAAAGCGCATACAAGAATTTGATTCGAAGGTACGGTGCGTTGCATTCTCGCCTGATGGAAACCATGTTGTTTCAGGCATGGAAGACAACACTGTTTGCATTTGGGATGTCACAACCGGGACAGTTGAGCAGATACTCAAGGGACATACATATTTGGTGACCTCAGTTGCCTTCTCACCTGATGGGATGCGTATAGTGTCTGGTTCCCTTGACAACTCAGTCCGCATTTGGACTACAGATAGCTGGAAATTAGAGCGCATACTTGAGGGACATTCAGGCATAGTGTTGTCTGTTACATTCTCTCCTGACAGTACACGCGTCATGTCTGGGTCGTGGGATCAGTCGGTCCGTATTTGGCACATAGCTTCGGGGGAGACAGAGCGTGTGCTCAAGGGACATACGAGTCTTGTCAGGTCTGTCGCTTTCTCGCCTGACGGGAAATACGCGGCATCTGCAGCGGATGACAGCACAGTCCGGATTTGGGATGTGACGAATGACTTGGACATGGTGGATCGGCGGTCCTTTTCACGTGACAGTACAAGCGCATTTTCTGGTTCGCGGGCGACGATCGCTCGTATTTGGAAGGCGATCAGGGGAAAGAGAGACCCGCCACTCCAGGTACATTCAAAATCGGTGACTTCAATTGCATTCTCCCCTGACGGCACACGAGTCGTGTCTGGGTCGTGGGACAACACCGTCCGAGTCTGGAATGCCACCACTGGGGAGATAGAGCATGTACTCGAGGGTCATTCGGACACGATGAACTCCGTTGCTTTCTCGCCTAATGGGAAATACATCGTGTCTGGATCATTCGACAACTCAGTCATTCTCTGGAAGACAGCTACTGGAAAGATGAAGCGCAAACTGAAGGGACATTCAGGTCCGGTGTACTCTGTTGCATTCTCCCCTGATGGGAGAGGTGTAGCGTCGGGCTGTGAGGACGGTTCTGTCCGCATTTGGAATGTATCTCAAAGGAAAGTGGAGCATATACTCACTGGTCATTCAGAATGGGTGGACTCCGTTGCCTTCTCTTACGATGGATCGCGTCTCGTGTCTGGCTCGGGTGATCAATCAGTCCGGATATGGAACACGACCACCGGAGCGATACAGCATAGATTCGAAGCACATTCACAGGTGGAGTCCGTTGCGTTCTCTTCTGATGGCATGCACGTCGTGTTTGGCTCATGGGAAGGCCAATTCCGTATTTGGGACACTACCAGTGGCGATTCAACACTACTACCGGAACACGAATCCTTCCAATTCCCAGATGGAAGCAGAGTCACTCATGTCTGCCCTGGCCACTTTCATCTCTTTTCCCTTGGGGATCCGCAGATCTTGATCTCACGCAGTAAAGACTGGATTCTCACTGACTCACCACTGCAATCTTGCTGGATTCCCCCTGATTTCCGCATTTTCAACACACATGCCCTCTCCACATCTAAAGTGTGCTTTGGATATGTTTCAGGTCACATCATCATAGTTGATCTCATTGGAAATCAGTAGCATGACTAGGGATTAGGTCATAGAGTTTTATTGAAGATCTAAATACAACTATACCAGTGTTTTCTTTTTTGATTTTAGCCTCATGGTGTTGCAATGCTAAAATTGAGCAAATTACAACAGACTAGTGGTCATCAAACTCAAAGGGATATTCTTCCATATGATGATTGCTGCCTTCTTTGTTGCTATATTTCCCAATCTCATAACTGAAAAGGTGTGTTATTCTTAACTCTGGCAGGCCTAATGAAGGTGTTCACCCCCCACATCTCACATAGGTCTTTCTTTGTGTTAATTATTTCCTACTCAACTCTCATAGTATCTGTGTAAGGGCAACCCTTCAGAGTCAACTGGAGGTATCTCACAGAAGAGCTAAGTGGGGAGAATCCAAAGCTTTTAATTATGACTACCTAAGTACATGTGAGGCTCTTACCTAAGCAGGGGGAATCCAAAGAGGAAAGTCTAAGGATCCTGCTGCTGGTGAGCCCTTCTTTTACCCTTTATGTAAGTGGTCTCTGTACTAGTTTACAAATCAATACATCGGAGTTTGTAGAGCCAACCTCCTGGTACTAAGTCCAAGGCCTGGGCACTTATTCTGGGTTCCATTTCTCATGTTAAATCCCTTCCGAATCTCTGCTCAGTGATCCCCTAGGTCTGGTCTCCTGACCTCTGTCAAGTACACATACTGAGGCTGGGTAGTTCGGCAGTGCTGACCAAGTAACCAGTCTGTGACCAAACCACAAACTTAATATGCCATTCTCAACTCAGTACATTCACTGTCCACATCCCTTGTTCCAACTCCTCATCCCTATTCCTTATCCACCTTATCCTATTCACCAACCCAATAATCCTACCCGTTCCACTCCTCGTCCCTTGATCCATCTCACCTCGGGACATCCTGTCCTTGTTTTATCCATGGCTACGACACTGTTGTCTTATAGTCTAGCACTCCCTATTGTTCTGTCCTCAGTTACGTTCCTATTATTCTATTTTCATTGTCATATCCCTGTCTGCATTCCTTCATTCTAAATATATTTGTTGCGGACAATACCCCCACATGCTCTGCATACCTTATTGTGCACATTCCTTATTCCACATGTTGCTTCTTAACCTATATAAGTAGGACATGCCTGTACATACTTCCCCATTCTGGGTATCGACTAGGCTTAGGCCCTTTATCTCTTCCTCCCTCTGTAAAGTCCTCCACTTGGGCCGATACTTTCGGCACCCCTGGGTATCCCCTCTATCCCAAATCAGTGGCATGCATGGCAAGTAGGGTGCAATGCACAAGTACATTGAAGCCAAAGCCACTACTCCCAGCCTGCAGGACTTGGCCACTGCCTGCCCACATCGTCGGCATTCCCGAGGCTTGACAGTATACCCAGAATCAAACTACTTCCTGTGCCACATTCCTTATGATCATGACCTCACGAGATAACATCAGCAGCAAAAACATGTCAAAGAAAGAGGACAGTAAACAATTCCAGTCCAATCAACCCAAGTACACCAAAATCCTCGACTGTCAAGTGCATAAACCGAGGCCCAGTAGTTTGGCAGTGCCGACCAAGTACCCAGCCAGTGACCAGGCAACATACTTAATACACCATCCCCGGTTTGGCACATCCCTCATTCCCATTCCTCATTCCCATTCCTTACCCACCTTATCCTACTCACCAACCCAATGACCCTACCCATTCCACTCCTTTCCCCCTGACCCATCTTACCTTGGGACATCTTATCCTTGTCTTAACTTCGGCTACAACCCCCTTGTTTTATAATCGGCCACTCTCTATTGTCCTATCCTTGGCCACGTTCCTGTAAGGGCAACCTAAGCAGGTTTTCTACCCTCGGGAGGTGCACTGGCAAAGAGGGATCCAAAGTTTAGTATAGTGTCTAATACATAGTGACTAGCCTACCTGGCAAAGGGGGATCCAAAGAGAAAACTCTAAGGAACCCTTCGCCTACTAACTACCATATATAAGTATTATTGTTATGGTGCTCCGCGCCATATCAGGCATCATCCTCTGTACTGACCAGGAAGTTCTGCCAGGGTCTCAACATTGGTAGCAGGCAACAAAAGGAGGGCCAGTGGTTACGGTTGCTCCCTCTGGAGGGTAGTCGCCAATGGTGGTGACTGTCCGGTGCATGATCCGTTCAGTATTGCCATGAGTGGACCAAACAGATCTCGGTCGGCGGGTGTGGAGTGCAAGTGGGGCGCCGTCGGTTGGGATTCATAATTAGAGATTCCCCTAACATCACCCCCCTTCTAGAATGTGGCGTCCCCGATGCATTAATCCCTACGGGCAGGATGGGTATGCGAGATCCAAAGGTGGAAGCATCCATGGTGCAGATTCGATGTGGGGCACCCAGGTGCAGATGGTAGAAGTCGGCAACAAGGTTGGGGGCACGGACATCGTTTTCATTCTCCCAATAATTCTCCTCGTAGCCGTAACCCTTCCACTTGACAAGGAATTGCAGCTGATTTGCTCTCATACAATTGTCGAGTACTTCCTCAACCTCTGTCAAGTCCGCGATACCATGCTCTGATTTACTCGGCAGTACCAACCAACCAACCCTTACCCATATCATCCCTCACCAGTGTGTGGCCTCGGCTTGGTACATTCAGTTCATCATTTGGTTCATTATCCCTATCCCACCCTGCTATTCTTTATTATTCTTTTATTCCCTGTCCTTCCCCTTGCATGTTTACCCTCGGGACATTCACTCTTTGTTGTCACTCGGCAGTGGCCCTATTGTTTTATGTTCGGCCACTCCCATTATTCTATTCTCACCCACTCTTTTGTTCTCGACCATACTTTATTGTTCTATTGTTGTCCACATTCCTTTGTTCTATTCTTGATCATTGTCGACAATACCTCCACATGATTCTTCATACCTTATTGGTCTCCATTCCTTGTGCCACTCTGTTCCACATCTCACTTATTAGCCTATATAAGTAGCCAATGTATGTAGATGGTTCTTCTTTCTGGAAATCAACTAGGTTTACACCTTCTTGTCCTCCCCTCTCCTGTCTAAAGTCCTTTACCTGGGTTGACACTCTCAGCACCCTCCCAGGTATCCCTCTGTCCTAAATTGGTGGCATGCATGGGAAGTAGGGCACAACGCATGAGCACGTTGAAGCCATGCCACTATTCCTGGCCTGCAGGACTTGGCCACTCCTCGGCATTCCCAGATCCTGACAACCTCAAAGTGTTTTTCCTCGTCGACGAGGACTGGGTGAAGGTGGCTCAGGGTCCTTGGGAGTCGAAGTCGGTATGCGTGAGACCCTACTTGTTCTTCAACAAGGTAGGGGCCAAGTCATCTGTGTGGTAACTTCTTGGATGGCCGACTGGTATGAATATCGCTAGCATTGAGGTACACCATGTCGCCCAGCATGAATGTCGGTGTCAGCTGGTGCCTGCGGTTATAATAGGTTGC
The DNA here is from genome assembly GCA_003314385.1 of Gomphus sp. MG54. NCBI lineage: Eukaryota > Fungi > Basidiomycota > Agaricomycetes > Gomphales > Gomphaceae > Gomphus > Gomphus sp. MG54. The sequence goes on along the minus strand of QLPG01020121.1, from coordinate 6,977 downwards.
CATATAATCTTTTGCCTTTACCAGGGCGGCTTTTGCTTCCAAAAGTGCCCCTTCCATTCACTCCTTGAACTCGTTTATGGATTCAAGGTGGGATGGGGGTTGGCATGGCTCGAATCCCATGCATGGGTGTCAACCCATGTCTAGTAAGAAAGGGGACTCGCGGGTTAAGGTGTGAACGTGATTGTTGTACTGGAATTTGGCTAGGGGCAGGAGATTGTCCCAATCGTCTTATCTCTTGTTGACGAAGAGGCGGAGGTACTGCTCCAATTCTTGGTTTACCCGCTCGGTCTGACCGTCCATCTGCGGGTGGTAGGCCATGGATGCAGCCAGGTGAATGTCTAGTAGATGGTAGAGCTCCCAGGTGAACTCGCGAATGAATTGGACTCCCCGATTGGATACCACTACCCTCGGCAACCCATGTAATTTCCATATGTGGTGTAGGAAGAGTCGCGCTGCTCCTGCCACCATTACTGTCATGTGGGTTGGTATGAAGTGCGCTCGTTTGGAAACCGAGTCTACCACGTTCATCATGGCATCGTACTCATGTGCATCGGGAAGTTCCACTATGAAGTCTACACTTATGGTATCCCACTGGGCCTCGGGGATCAGGAGTGAGTGGAGTTCCCCGACGGGCCACTGTCTTTGGGCCTTTGTTCGTAGGCACAGATCACATGTCCTGGTGTATTCCCCGATATACCGAGACATGTGGGGCCACCAATAGTTCTGGGAGATGAGTTCGGGGGTCTTCCAGCAGCCAGGGTGCCCAGCTACCTTAGAGTTGTGGTGGTGGGCTACAATCCATCGCCGGAGGCCTCCCACATCCGGGATGTACGCCTTGCCTCAGAAGGTCAGCAATCTGTTGGCCTCCGCCCATTCAGCCAAAACCAACGACTTCCCTCCTGTCTCTTGCAGCTTCCTCACCGCTCCTGTCACCTCATCCTCCAGGGTCCCTTCACTTAGCGCCCTTTTCAGTTCTCAGGTGATCCCTCACTCTTCCCCTTCCAGCACCACCCCTTCAAGGGCCCGTATCGCGAACAGCTCAGGTCGGAGCAAGACCAAGTTGCTATTGTCTCCCGTTCCTGTCAAGTACATGTACCGAGGACCCAATAACTCGGCGGTACCGACTAAAATACTCCATTAATAACCAAGCACGAACCATTCAATGAGTCGTTCTCGGCCAGACGCACATATCGGTCACACCCCTCATTCCTATGCCCACTCCTCACTCCTCGGTCCGCCTCACCTCGGCACTTCCTGCCCTTGTGTTATCTTCGGTTATGGCCTTGTTTTACAATCGGGCATTTCCTATTGTGCTAGGGCACGTCCTATTATTCTGTCCTTTATTGTTCTATTTCCACCCTACATCTCTTATTCTAATTTTACTCGTTGTGACAATAACCACATGCTTTGCATACCTTGTTGTCCCACATTCCTTATTCCACATGTCGCTTCTTAACCTATATAAGTAGGACATGCATGTACATACTTCTTCATTCTGGGTATCGACTAGGCTTAGGCCCTTCTACCTTCTTCTCTTCTGTTAAGTCCTCGACTCAGGCCGGCATCTCCAGCATCCCCCTGAGTATCTGTCTGTTGCAAATACAGTGGCACGCACGGCAAGTAGGGCGCAACGCACGAGTACATTGAAGCCAACGCCACTACTCTTGGCCTGCAGGACTTGGCCATAGTCGGCCCGACCTTTCGACAACACCCCTCGGCAGTACCGAAGTCCGTCAGTATCTGGCTCCTGACAGTTCCTGACCCATGGTCCGACCAATGGGAAAGCACATTGGATTTCCCCATCATTACTCCCAGTCAATGCTGCAGGTCGAAGTTGAAACATGAGAGGTAGAGGGACCAATGGTCCTGCTGCCGGTTCAACTTCTTCGAGGACTGGAAGTATTCTAGGTTTTTATGGTTGGTCCAGATTTCAATACGGTGTTCAGTGCCCTCCAAGAAGTGCCTCCATTCCTCAAAGGCCCGGATGATCGCAAGCATCTCTTTGTCATGGATCTCGTAGTTCCTTTCTACTTGGGAGAGGCTCTTCGAGTAAAAGGCAATCGGGAGCCATTTGTCATCCTCACGTGACTGCTGCAAAAGAACTGCTCCCATGGCTATGTCTGAGCTGTCTGCTTCTACACGATAAGGGCAAGTATTGTCGGCGAACCCAAGGATGGGCGCTGTCATGAACCTTGCCTTAAGCCCTTCAAAGGCTGTTTGTTCCTTGTCTCCCCACCTCCACTTCACATCCTTCTTTACAAATTCGAACAACGGCCTGGCATGGTGTGAGAATTTCTCAATGAACCTCTGATAGAAATTGGCAAAGCCAAGGAAGGCCTAGACCTTCTTCTGGTTGGATGGGGCCGGCCAGCCTGTGACACCATCTACCTTGACTGGGTCCATTTCTACCTTGCCATGGGATATGATGAGACCCAGGTACTCAATCCTGGTCTGTTCAAACTTGCACTTCTATGGTCGGAGGTAGAGCTTGTGGGCCCTCAGTCGCTCAAGGACCTCCCAGATGACCCGTCGATGCTCTTCAGAGAGTCTCAGTGAAGGTGAGGATGTCATCCAGGTATACACACATGTGCCCTTCCATTACGAGGTCCTGAAAGATGTCATTCATCATAGTCTGGAACGTCACGGGACTGTTGGTAAGGCCGAAGAACATGACAAGGGGCTCGAACAGCCCTCAGTTTGTGGGGAACACCGCTTTCCACTCATTCCCTTCCTTGATCCACACATTGTTGAACCCCCATCGCACATCCAATTTAGTGAAGTACTTGGCCCCCCGAAGTTGCGCAATGAGTTCCGAAATGATAGGGAGGGGGTACCGGTTCTTCACTGTCATTGCATTGAGTACTCGGTAGTCCTGGACCAGTCGGAGAGAGCCGTCCTTCTTCTTAATGAAGAATACGGGGCTTCCCATAGGGGCTTTCGAGGGGTGGATACGGCCCGTGCGGAGGTTTTCCTGTAGGAACTCATTTAGTTCCTGCTGTTCGCTCAGAGAGAGAGGGTACACCTTGCAAGCCAAGGGTTTTGCCCCCGGTTCCAGTTTGATCACATGATCCTACGTCCTTTGCTCGGGAAGGGAATCGAACGACTCCTTCTCGAAGAGGTCATTAAAATCCTGGAGATAGGGTGGGATCGATCCCTTCTCTTTAGG
>QLPG01020097.1:0-12660 GCA_003314385.1 Gomphus sp. MG54 | reverse complement strand
TCAGCATCCCCCTGAGTATCTGTCTGTTGCAAATACAGTGGCACGCACGGCAAGTAGGTCGCAACGCACGAGTACGTTGAAGCCAACGCCACTACTCTTGGCCTGCAGGACTTGGCCATAGTCCGCCCGACCTTTTCGACAACCCCCTTCGGCAGTCCCGAAGTCCGTCAGAATCCGGCTCCTGACACTCAGGATGTACCACTCATATGACTCCTTACTGAGATGCAGTTCAAAACTTCGTCAAGATATCTCCAAGATCATTCCAAGCTGCAAACAAACAAAGTTTCAGGGCAGTTGGAATGGGCAAGATGACAATTGACGTACCAAACAACCTTGATATCTTGAAACTTAAGCTCACAGAAGTCCTCTACTCACATGAAGTTGGCTACACCCTTGTATCAGTTGGACAGCTTGATGATGCTGGATTTGATGTCACATTTGCAGATGGCAAGTGTACAATACATGAGCAAAACGGCAAGTTGGTTGGCATGGTCCCCAAATCAGGACACAGCCTCTATCATGTCTCACATGAGTCTGATATAGCAAACTTGGCTGCAGATGTACTCACTTTGTATCAATTCCATCGTCGAATGGGCCATATCTCCCCTGAAATGGCCAGGAGATTAGTGGCTAAAGGCTTTGTAACAGGAGTTAAACTAGAAGACTCACGGATAGGTCCCTTTTTCTGAGAGTCATGGATATATGTGAAGGCCACTCGCAAGCCTGTTCCCAAAGCAAGTAAAGGCACCTGTGCTGCCAAATTTGGCGATGAGATCCACAGTGATCTGTGGGGACCTGCTCCGGTCGCTACAAAGGGTGGAAAATGGTATTACATTACCTTCACCAACAACATGTCCAGGCTAACTCACCTGTACCTGTTATGTACCAAAAATGAGGCCCTTGGTGTATACAAGAAGTATGAGATATGGTGTAATGTGCAGCTTGATGCTGTCATAAAGATGCTGCATTTGGACCATGGCGGCAAATACCTTGGAAAGGATTTTATTTCACATCTCAAATCCAAGGGTACTGTGCAGAAACTCACTGTACATGACATGCCACAGCACAATGGAGTGGCTGAACGCCGCAACCGTACTATTGTCGAACGTATCTGTGCACTCTTGCATGCCAGCAGACTACCAAGATTCCTGTGGGGTAAAGCGGTGCACCATGTGGTATGGTTAATGAAACACACCTTGACCAGAGCTGTAGATGGCAAAACACCGCATGAAGCTGCTTTTGGAAAGAAGCCATATTTGCATCATATTCGTGAATAGGGTGAAAAGGTGTGGGTACACACTGAAACTAGTGACAAACTCAGTGGTCGCATCACAGAGGGCCATTGGTTAGGCATTGATAAATGAAGCAAGGGGTTCCGCATCTACTGGCCTGACAAGCAGACAGTAACAGTAGAATGAAATGTTTACCTGAACAACAACCCATCAGCTTCTCGTCTCAAGAGGGAGGATTGGGAGCTTATTGAAATGAAAACTGACGTACCCTTCATTGCTCCCACTCCATCTATGCCAAATGTTGACATCACTGATTCCCTACATACTGGCACCAAAACTGTCAGCCTGCCTGAATCTGAACCTGAGGATGCACCTGTCAAAAGAGTGCACAAGCCTAGTCAGCATATCCGTGACATCCTAGATGGACATGGAACTTCATCTTACCGATCATCTAACCCCATCATTGCCCCTGGAATCCAGCCCCCCACTGCTATAGATCAAGAAGTAATTCTTGAGGGAGAAGGATCAGCAGACTGGATAATGTTAGCTGAAGGATTAGATGAATATGCACTGGTGGCCAAAACAAGTGAAGTTGAGGCTATTGAGCCCTGGTCTCTAACTGAGGCAAGACGCTGTCCTGACTGGGAACTATGGAAAAGGGGCATATTTGAAGAATTAGCATTACTAAAGGAGGCTGGAACTTGGGAAATTACCATATCACCAAAAGATGCAAACATTGTTGGCTCCAAATGGGTTTTCCGTGCAAAAAAGGATGCAGCTGGAAATGTAGTCTGATACAAGGCCCGCCTTGTAGCCCAAGGCTTCTCCCAGGTCCCCGGTATTCACTACTTCAACATGTTTGCCCCCGTTGCCAAGCTTGCCTCAATTCAAAATGTACTTGCATTGGCTGCTGCAAAAGACATGGAAATTCATCAGATTGATATCAAAGGTGCATACTTAAATGGAGAACTCACCAATTAAGAGATGATCTATATGGCACAGCCCCCTGGTTACCATGTACCAGACTCCACTGGACAAGTATGTCACCTTCGAAAAATGCTATATGGACTGAAACAGTCTGGGAGGTGTTGGTATCAGAAACTTGTTGAAATAATGACAAAACACTTAGCTTTCTCACAATGTGATGTCGACCAAGCTGTGTTTTTCCAACAAAACGATCAAGGTTCCATGATCATCCTTGTTCATGTTGATGACTGCACCATTGCAGCCTCTTCCACATGGCTTGTTGGTTATTTCAAAGCTAAAATATCGGAACATGTTAAAATTACTGACCTCAGCAAGCTACATTGGTTGTTAGGCATAGAAATAAGATGCAATAGGGAACGACGTACCATCCATTTCTCCCAGCGATCTTATATCGCCTTGATTCTCTGATGCTTCAATTTGGATGAGCTGAAGCCATTGTCGACCCCTATGCAACCAGGACTATTGCTTTCTATGGGTCAGACACCAAAAACCACAGCAGAATGGGCACAAATGCATGACATACCATATCGAGAAGCCATTGGATCCTTGATATATGCTGCATTGGGAACATGGCCCGACATAGTGTTTGCAGTCCAGTCATTATTACAATACTCAACAAAATTTGGCCCTATGCACTGGAATGCTATCAAGAGAGTTTTCAGTTATCTAAAGGGCACAATTGTCAAGACCTTGATACTGAGCTCTGGTACACTCGGTAATACCAACCGACCACCCATCCTCTATGTTACGTCCCATGTCCCCAACAAACCCATACCAACCCCCACAATCACCTACCCCATTTCCGAAACCTCCCTGACCACCAAAGGACGAACAATCACTTTCCATGGTTCCTGTCCCATAACATCCAAGTCCCCGATAGTCTGATCCCGATTCCCATGACCAAGGTTCCGCATCTTGATAACCGACACGCCAGTCTATCGCGTACCTTACCCACTTATTCTTCTTTTCTATTGACCCCTTGTACTTCCTTTCTCCTTGTTTTATGACCGGCAAAGATAGTACAAGGATAGTCGCATGTATATAGTCTCCCAGTTGACTGGACTGTTCGCTAGTACGAATATCGATTTAGTCTCCCACCTAGTTTCCAATTCATTTCTGGTAAACTCTCATCTCCTTCCGAAATTAGGGACAGACGATCGAGGAGGGCGCAACACATAAGTTGAAGCCAAGTCCCTTTGACCTTGAACACCTCAGTGACTGGATTGAACCTTTCTGCGACTGACCCTAAGTTTATGGCACTTCCGCCTCCGTCCGTAGTCCGTCCGACTTCTGCCTTCGTCCCTCGGCCCCGTTACGGACCTCCACGCTAACCCAGATAAGCCCTTTCGGAAGTACTAGCTAAGCACCTGACACACGGACTTAACAGTATATTCATACTCACACTCCTGATCATCATGAAAAATAAGGCACGAGCAAGATTTTTATGAGCATGCATAAGACCCCTCTTTCTACAGGCACCACTCTCGAAGAGCGCCCCCGTACCACTGGAAAACATGACAAATCTCGCCAAAGCCATCACTACACTAGCAAACAGCCTAGCTATCCCCAAGAAATCGAGACCTCCCGCAAAAATTCGAAGCCCAGACCCCTTCGACATTTCCAACCCCAGAAAATTACAAACCTTCCTCGTACAGTGCAACCTAATTTTCCGGGATGACCCAGAAACCTTCAACACCAGTAGCACCAAAGTAACCTATGTGCTATTGTATCTAACCGGAACCGCCCTGGACTACTTCAAACCCACCTTCACCGCCCATGATGAACCCCTCTGGCTCCACGATTATGACAAATTCACTTCCGAACTCAAGACACATTTTGGCCCCCATGACCCAGAAGGTGAGGCAGAACTGGACCTCGAGAAACTCCACATGTGTAACAACCAACGTGTCACAGAATATATGGTTGAGTTCAACCACCTCGCCACCCGTACCCGTTGGGACGACTCTGCCCTTCGCCATCAATACTATAAGGGGCTCCCCGGGAGAATTAAGGACGAAATAGCTAGAATAGGAAAACCATCCTCCCTGCCCAAACTTCGCCTCCTGTCTCGATCCATCGACGCACGATATTGGGAACAAAAATCAGAAATCACCAAGGAACTCACCTGGGCACTCGACCACCAACAGACACCCAAACTTGACAAGAATGGGAAACTCACGCCCCTGGAATGACAATGCCATTTCAGGCAAGACCTCTGCTTATTCTGCGGCAAAGCAGGCCACAGGGCCAGAAAATGCCCCAAGAAGGGAAGCACCAACTCAGCAGCAACAACCCCAGCACGGACGAAGGAACGTTCCGAAGCCGTCGACACTTCCGTCATACTCTGACTCAACGCATCCACCCTCTCAAGCCCAAATGCACTGACCATTTGCCTAACCTCTGACTCCCTACCAGGACAACACCTGAACATGCTCGCCAACTCAGGATCGACACACTGCTTCCTGGATTCAAGACTAGCATCTAGATACAACCTTCAGTGCCAAGACATCATGCCCATTCCGCTAAGACTTTTCGATGGGACCTCCAACTCCTCCATTCGCAAGACCATCGAACTTCCGGTCCGCTTTCCCCAAGGGGAACGACACTCCGTGACTTTTTTCGTAACTCCGCTAGACTCAAGCTGCTTGGTGGTCTTGGGACATAACTGGCTCACCTGCTGTAATACAACAATTGACTGGGTTCTGGGCAACTTATCCTTCAAGCCCCCACCACCAACCAACTCCATGAAACCACCCAAACCTATAGCCCCCTCTCGCCATTCACCTGACCCCCCGAGAAAACCACTCATCGCGCCCAAGGTGGCATTGATCAATGCAGCAGTGTTCACCCGCATCTCGAAGATGGAGGGTACCCAGACCTTTCAACTACTACTCTCTGACCTCGACAGAACCAAGGACGGCCCCGTAGACCTATCCAACGTCCCAAACGAATACCACAAATTTCAGGACGTCTTTAGTAAAAAGTGTGCCAACACCCTGGCCCCACACCGACCCTACGACCTAAAGATAGACTTAGAGGAAGGAGCCTCACCCCCCTTCGGCCCCATCTACTCCTTATCAGAAAGCAAGCTAAAATCACTATGCAAATTCTTGGACGAACACATATCCATGGGTTTCATCTGCCCATCCCGCTCACCTGGCAGGGCACCTGTCCTGTTCGCCTGAAAGAAGGATGGTTCCCTACGATTATGTGTCGACTTTAGAGGACTCAACAAAATCACAAAAAAGGACCGGTACCCACTGCCCCGCATCTCTGACCTACTCGACAGCCCCCGTAAGGCTAGAATCTTCACTAAAATAGACCTACGACACGTGTATCACCTCGTCTGCATCCAAGAAGGCGATGAGTGGAAAACTGCCTTCCACACGCGCTATGGATCCTTCGAATGGCACGTCATGCCTTTTGGATTAAGCAACTCTCCGGCCGCCTTTCAACGCCTCATGAATGACATCTTCTCCAACCTCCTTGACATATTGGTACTGGTATACCTAGACGACATCCTGATATACTCCGACAACCTGGAAGAACACAAGAAACATGTGCACGAAGTCCTAAAATGACTCCAAATCAACCACCTGTATGCCCATGCAGACAAATGCCAATTCCACACCAACACAGTGGAATACCTGGGATACATTCTGTCTCCGAACGGTCTCACCATGGCCAACGACAAGATCAAGGTGATCCAGGACTGGCCCGAACTGCGCAAAGTCAAGGACGTCCAGTCCTTCCTCGGATTCACAAACTTCTATAGACACTTCATTTTCAACTACTCCGACATCACGATCCCGCTAACCCATTTGACATGAAAAGATACACCTTGGAACTTCTCCGAAGACTGCAGGACATCCTTTGAAACCCTCAAGAAGGCCTTCACCACAGCCCTGGTGTTAAACCAATGGACCCCCAGCTCCCAACTTGTCGTTAAAACGGACACCTCCGACTACGCCCTAGTGGCCATCTTATCCATAATCTCCCCCACGGACAATGAGATACACCTGATTGCCTTCCACTCCCGGACATTTTCACCCCCAGAACTAAACTATGACGTACATGATAAGGAGCTACTCGCCATCTTCAAGGCCTTCAAAACCTGGCGACATTACCTAGAAGGTGCACCCCACCCCATCGAATTGTAACGGACCACAAAAACCTGGAATACTTCTTGACGACCAAACTTCTCACCTGCTGACAAGTCCGATGGTTGGAATACCCTTTCACAATTCAACATGACCATCCGTTTCCACCTGGGATGCCTCGGAGCCAAACCAGATGTACTAACCAGACAATGGGACGTCTACCCCAGAGAGGGAGGGAACAACTATGCCACGATCAACCCTCACAACCTCTGACCCGTCTTCTCCACAGAACAGCTATCCACCTCCCTATGAGCCACGGCACTATACTTCCCATCACTACAAGTGGCCGCAATAATGGACACAGAACGACTCCACAATGACATCCGCACAGCAATCCGAAACAATCCAGAAACCTCAGAAAAACTCGACAACCCCAACGGAAAATGGTCGGCCACACCAGACAACCTCCTCCTCAACCAGCGTATCTATGTCCCAGACAGCAACAACCTCCGCCTATGAATCCTACAGGACAAGCACGGCCACCCCGTCTCCGGACACTTCGGACAAAATCGAACACTCGACCTCATCAGGAGAGAGTATACATGGCCCGGACTGTGAAAAACCGTGAAGTCCTACATCAAGTCCTGCATAACCTGCATATGCGCCAAAACACAAAGACACTGACCATACGGCCTCCTGAAACAGCTACCGGTTCCCATACACCCGTGGAACTCCATATCAATGGATTTTATCGAAAAACTACCCCCGTCGGCCGGCTATGACTCCATCCTCGTCATTGTAGATCAACTCACCAAACAATCCATCTTCATCCCAACCCACGACACCATCACATCCCCCCTCCTAGCCAAGTTGTTCGTGCTCCATGTATTTTCAAAACACGGGGTCCCATCGCACGTTACCTCGGACCGCGGAACAGAATTCGTGTCTTCCTTCTTCAGGTCCTTGGGGAAGGCCCTAGACATGAAACTACACTTCACTTCCGGATACCATCTAGAAGGCGATGGACAAACCAAACGGATGAACCAAACGTTAGAACAATACCTCTGGGTCTACTGCAATTACCAGCAGGATAACTGGGCAGACCTCCTCCCAATCGCGGAGTTCGCCTACAACAATGCCCCCAATGCAACAACTGGAATTTCACCCTTCTTCGCCAACAAAGGATACCACCCGGACATCACCTTCTACCCCGAGCGAGACCTGGCCTCCTCAAGGGTGCACGACTTCGCAGTGGACCTAGATGAACTACACCAGGAGCTCTGCAGAAACATAGCTGTGGCCCAACAATGCTACGCTGCCTCCGCAGACCAACACCGTTCCCAAGGACCGGAGGTCAAGGTCGGAGACAAAGTCTTCCTCAAATCGGACAACATCTGGACCACAAGACCCTCCCAGAAACTGTCCGAGAAATACCTAGGACCTTACGAGGTCATAGCTCGAGTAGGACTGGTATCCTACACCCTTCGCCTTCCAAAAAACATGAGGTCGATCCACCCTGTCTTCCACGTCTCAATGCTGGAGCCTTCAACCCCCAACACCTTCCCCAACCGTGCGATACCACCACAGCCACCAATAGAAATCAATGGGGAACCCAAATACAAAATAGTGGACATCCTGGACTCAAAGATCGATCGCTGTCATGGCTGCCAACTCCGATACCTAGTCAGATGGGCTGGTTATGAGGGAACAGAAGAAGAAACCTCCTGGCTCCCTGCCACAGAACTGAACCACGTGAGGGAGGTAGTTTCAGACTTTCACCGTGCCTATCCACTCAAGCCAGGCCCAGGGAGGCCAAGTGACCAGCCTTGACCACCCTGTAACATCATCAACAGCCAAGGACCTCAAGGGCTCAGTCCTAATGGGGGGGTACTGTTACGTCCTATGTCCCCAACAAACCCATACCAACCCCCACAACCACCTACCCCATCTCTGAAACCTCCCCGACCACTGAAGGACGAACGATCACTTTCTGTGGTTCCCATCCTGTAACGTCCAAGTCCCCGATAGTCCGATCCCGATTCCCATGACCAAGGTTCCGCATCTTGATAACCGATGCGCCAGTCTATCGCATACCTTACTCCCTTATTCTTCTTTCCTATTGACCCCTTGTACTTCCTTTCTCCTTGTTTTATGACTGGCAAAGATAGTACAAGGATAGTCGCATGTATATAGTCTCCCAGTCGACTGGACTGTTCACTAGTACAAATATCGATTTAGTCTCCCACCTAGTTTCCGATTCATTTCCGGTAAACTCCCATCTCCTTCCGAAATTAGAGACAGACGATCGAGGAGGGCGCAACATATAAGTTGAAGCCAAGTCCCTTCGACCTCGAACACCTCAGTGACCGGATTGAACCTTTCCGTGACTGACCCTAAGTTTACGGCACTTCCGCCTCCATCCGTAGTCCATCCGACTTCTGCCTTCGGCCCTCGGCCCTGTTACGGACCTCCATGCTAACCCAGATAAGCCCTTTCGGAAGTACTAGCTAAGCGCCTGACACGCGGACTTAACACTCTACCCATATTATTCTCACTATCACATGGGCTCAGCTCAGTACATCCGGTACACTGTCTAGGCTTCTTCTTCTATCCTATCCGTCTCGTCTTTCACTATCCTTCCATCCCTTCATCTGTTCCCCCTGAATAACATGACGGCCACTCATTATCCTGGCCACTGCCTATTGTTTTATCTTCGGTCATCATCTATTGTTCTATTCTCGCCCACCACTTCATTATTTTATTCTCAGCCATACTCCATTATTCTAATCCCGCTTACATTCCTTAGTCTATTTCTGATCACTGTGGACAATGCCTCCATGTGGTTCTTCATATCTTATTGTTTTCCATTCCTTATGCCACCCTTTTCCACATCTTGCTTCTTAACCTATATAAGTAGCAGAATGTATGTAGATAGTTCCTCACTTAGAATATCAAATCGGTTTGTACCCCTTTGCCCATCTTCCTCATCTAAAGTCCTTTGTTCAAGCTGACACCCTCGGCACCCTCATGAGACTTCTTACTGTCCAAATTAGTAGCAAGCACGGAACAGCAGGGCACAATGCACGAGCACGTTGAAGCCTAGCCACTCCAAAACGGTTTGCAGGACTTAACCAATATTTTGGCATTACCGAATCCTAACAACAATAGAACTTTGGTTGACTTACCGGCACATTCAAACTGAGCTAATCGGATACATGGATGCAGATGGCAGCACAGCTGAGGACAGGCACGCTGTTTCAGGATATGCCTACATTGTCAATGGAGGAGCTGTGTCTTGGAGTGCAAAGTGTCAGTCAATAATATTGCTCTCTATGACAGAAAGCGAGTATGTAGCTGCTGCCCATGCTGTGAAGGAGGTGCTTTGGTTTCATTCTCTAATTGAGCAACTGTTCGACATGAAGCTTTCACCAACCACAATGTTTTCTGATAACTAGTCAGCCATTGCGCTTGCTAAAGACCATCAGTATCATGCTCGAATGAAACACATAGATATATGGTATCATTTTATTTGATGGATTGTTGAAAAAGGCACTGTTCGTTTGGTTTACTGTCCAACGGAGGATATGGTGGTGGACACTCTCACCAAGGCATTACCATTGGCAAAAGTAAAATACTTCGCAGTAGAGCTGGGGCTGTCCACGGTTTGAGGGGGAGTGTTGGAAATGACAATGTCACAGTGTGACAAACCGTGTCACCCCGCATATCATACTTATCCTTTGCCGCAAATAGCTTTTACACAGTCGCAAAGGAATCCATTTTTGTTCTCCTCTTTTAGATAGTCCATTGTTTCTGAAGTACTATATAGTAGCTACATCGATTTTGTCAAGTCCACGTACCGAGACCCATCCGCCGGCAGTGCCGACCGAGCAATTACTCTATATCCACGACCAAGTGCCTGCGTTGCCTGCATAGCACTTGGTGCGCCGGTCCCGGCTTGGCACATTCGCCATCCGCACTCCTCGGCTCGTTTCACCTCGGGACTCCCCGTCCTTGTATTATCCTTGGACGCGACCCCATTGTTTTATATCCGGCCACTCCTTATTGTCCAATTTTGAGTCACGATCCTATTATATTGTCTTTTATTGTTCTATCCCTGCTTTGCATTCCTTATTCTAATTTTGTTCGTTGTGGACAACAACCACATGCTCTGCATACCTTGTTGTCCCACATTCCTTATTCCACATGTCGCTTCTTAACCTATATAAGTAGGACATGGATGTACATACTTCTTCATTCTGGGTATCGATTAGGCTTAGGCCCTTCTACCTTCTTCTCTTCTGTTAAGTCCTTGACTCGGGCCGGCATCTTCAGCATCCCCCTGAGTATCTGTCTGTTGCAAATACAGTGGCACGCACGGCAAGTAGGGCGCAACTCACGAGTACGTTAAAGCCAACGCCACTACTCTTGGCCTGCAGGACTTGGCCATAGTCCGCCCGACCTTTCGACAACACCCCTCAGCAGCACCGAAGTCCGTCAGTATCCGACTCCTGACAGATTTCCATCTTCCTCAGTTGTTTGCCAAGATATCTAACTAGCTATTTAGTATTAGTTTGCTTACCTATACGCTTCTGTAGATTGTTTGTATAGGTAAATTATATATATTAGTTGTTTGCTGTTCAAACACTGAGATTGTTCGTATAGTCATATTGTTACTTACCATTGCAATGGTTGGTGAATACATGTAACAAATTGCTGTTTAAATAGTGCCCACAGACTAATGCCAGATAACCTGGCATAGTGGCCTTTTGGCCCAGTTGAAAGAACACATCACTGTGGGAATTTGTTGCCTTTCACACATATAATTCTTACAATGGCTGCCCACATTAATGAACTCATTGCTTTGCTTGTCTATAAGGAATTTTAGCCATCTTATCTTTTTCACTATCTGTAGTTGAACATTAATCTTTGGACAAATTGACATTCTGATCAATAGGAGTCACACATGTCTTGACATCTTGTTGATTAAATCAGCTACTGTAATGATTCTCTCAATATATGCTGGTTGAGAGAAAGTGATTGTTTGTGATTCCTATCATGTTTGATTTTCATATTCAATAGCCAATATAGCAATATAGTTCACCAAGATCTTTCATTTTGAAAATCTGGTGGAGATTGTATTTGATCTTTGTCAACAATCATCAATTTTTTGGCGGTGATCATGAGGTCAAAGCAATCAGGTTGGGTCCGTTTTGGTTGTGACCATGAGGGTTATCGGTTATAGCGGCTGATTCAAGATATCGAGCATTTTGAGCCCAAAGACAACCAGTAAGTACCGTGAGGATACATGTCAGGCAACCACATTTCCTTTAGATGATCGCTAGTTTCAGGCCGGGAGATCTAGTGAATATTATAACTGTGTATCATCAGCACCAGAAATTAGACCTTCATAGGTCCTAGTCGCGCGGTAAGCTTCTCCTCCAGCCTCGCTTTCAAAGAGGGCCATTCCGTTTGCAAAACACTATATCCAACTGCGTCCATGCGGCCCCCTTCACCATCAGTCCACGCTTCGCGTAGTCGATACTCCACTTCAATCCCAAAGCTCTCCAGCCAACCTCTCATCCGGACATTAATCGACGACGTGACAAACTGCACGCGGTACAGCTTCAACTCAGGGTACTCGAATGCATGTGAGAGCGTCATATACAACGCCTCAGTCGCAATACCCGTGCGATGGAAACTAGCAGGCACGATAATCCCTATCTCTCCAGAGCGGTTGGACATATCTATACGCAAATTATACACCGGCCGACGAATGGTGATGAATAGGCATTGGCAGTGTGATTCTCGGGAAACGCAAGATGGATATGAAAATCCCATGCCTCATCGCTAACCGAGAGTTGTTCCCGTTTTACACGCCATTCCTCCGGAGAAATGGATTTTGGAAAAAAGGGGAGGTACCGAATTGTCTCTGGGTCGCTGCGGGAGGCGGAGACCGCAACATCGTCTTCGGGGCCTGGGGGTACGAGCACGAGTCGCCCCCACGGTGATTTAATACGAATTTTTGGCCACTTCCTCATGGACTAGATAGAACCTGTATGGAAATTGATATTCGCTTATATACCATCACTTCGAGTCTGAATTGAGTTAATAGAAGCGCCGAGGGCATAGATGGCGAATTGGACCGTGCACGGTCTGTCACGACTGTCACGTCACAGACATCACACTATATAAACCCTGAACGATGCTTAAGTAACTTCATCTCTTGTGGTCAGTAACCTCCACCTGACTTGGTCAATTCGTTTTTTGCTAACATATTCACTCACAGCTCGGGCATGTACTGTCGCCAGTGACGTTTTACTGAGGCACAGTCTTTTGCTGAT
>QLPG01020093.1:0-15109 GCA_003314385.1 Gomphus sp. MG54 | reverse complement strand
GGTAGAAATGGTTACTTATAGGTGAGTATTCATAGCTGCTTAATATATGCATATATGTACTCTATATAATATGTATAATCTAGAAATGTAATATCTTTTATCACATTTATATAATATATCTATCTCTGAATAGCTAAATCTATATATATAATTTGTCTATCTTTTTTAGTACAACATATTGTATATTCATGGTTCAGATGTCAAAGGATAAGGGGCAATCCTGTTAGGAACTGTATGCCGGAATGCCCGACTATTCATTTCAGCCCACTCAGCCCAACTCCACCCTCACTCACCTATTCAACTATGTGCCCTCAGCCTACAGACTATATGCACCCCATGTATCTGTCTTGGCATCACATGCACCTGTCAATTCACTCCACTCATTTACATCACTCTCCATATGCTCACAATTCCATTTTCACTTCATTTATGTTTAATATCCTTTCACTTACATTCTGCTCCACTTTCATTATTTGCATTTCCATTCTATCTCTCATATCTGATCTGCTACTACATTCCTTATAGGGTAACTCCATTGGGAATCAGGGTAACATGTCACCCCTCAATGTCACAGAGGAGATCAAGATTGGGACATAGTATTTCTGTTCTCGCTTTTCACAATCCTTGGCTTTCCTATCTATTATAGGAATCTAGTCGACTGCTCATAGATTTGAAAGTAGTTTAAAGATCTTGTACATTCAGTAGTTCAGTCCTCAGCCAGATAATCGACTTTGATTTCGACTAAGCCTTTCTTCTGTCTCGCTATTCCAAAATTAGAGACCAGTGCGATCTGGTGGGTGCAACACACAAGTTGAAGCCTTGCCCTATTCTGAACCTCATCATTGTTTACCTTTGGGAGATATTACATTTAATTACAATTATATTATTCCTTCACATCGTAACAAATCCCATACATAGTGCCCAGGCTTCCAACATTGGTGGAAAACTCCTGAAGTGGAACTCTTTGCTTGGGTCTAGTCTACCTCTGTTTTTTATTTTTTATTTAATTTTTTTTATTATATAATCCGGATTTTACGTCTTTTGGGGCAAAGCCCTATGTAAGATGGTACATACAGTCTCTCTATCTGTTGCTCTCCCTTTCTCATCCCTCCTCTGTCTCTGCATATGCTTCATAGGCAGTGCCCTGAGCTAGTCCATGCCTATGTGGGTGAGGTAGTGTAGTAGCATTGTGTGCATTTTTTCCTTTTCTCCTTCCGCTTCCTGTTCTCATCCATGTGCTCCTTTGGTAGGGTTAGGTCTCCGTATGTCTTTTGGAACCGCCGTGTAGTGTGTATATATTCGAATAGATATTTCATCGTCTTGTGTCCCCCTAACAGTGTCCTCACGGACCTCGCTCCTCATCCCAGCTCTTTCTCCAATTTCTCCCTTTGCATACTGTATGCTGGACACCTGAATAGGTAATGATGTACTGTCTCCTCGGTTTCCTTGCAGGATGGACAGATAGGTGAGTCCTCTTTTCCTATTCTGTGTAGGTACTTGTTCAGGCCTATGTGTCCTATTCTGAGCTAGATTAGCATGCTCGTGTGTCGCTGGGGCATGTCCTGGGTTATTTTTGAAAATGCTGCTGAGGGTGTTGTTGGGTCAATCTTATATGCAAATCGAGCACATGGGGACTTAGCAAAAGCTGTCCTGGCCTCCTGTTTAATCTTGGCGTTGTGTCTCTGAACCTCTGCTGCCCTGCTGGTTGGTAATGTGTCCCGGCATTCTATTGGTATTTCTGTCTCTTTGCTGGACTCGCCCTTTGCTGCCTTCTTTGCTTCAGTGTCCACTCTTTCATTTCCTTCTATCCCTTTATGGCTTGGGACCCATCACATCACAACTTTTGTCCCTGGTTGCTGTTTGACGACTCCTTGGATCTGTCTGTGTAAAGCATTCACTAGGTATTGTCCTGATATGGGTCACTCCTTTTGTGTCGTCCGGATTGCTGCTTGGCTATCTGCTGCTATCACATACCCCTGGCTCCTTTCTGTGTTCATCATCTTGGCACCCATTGCCGCTCCGATCAGTTCAGCTTCGAAGACTGTGTGCTTCTGTTCTGATCCCAGGTATAGTTGTGCCACCCATTTCTCTACTCCATTCCTGTATAGCACTGCTGCGGCCCCTACTCCACTATCTATACATAAGCCGTCTGAGTATATGACCACTTTGGCGGTCTCTGTCCCAAGCTCCTCTATTGCTTTGTCCTCCTCATGGGGAATTCGGATTTTGAAAGCTGGGATCCACTTTGGGCCCAGCACCACTGTTTCAATCTTCTCCATCCTGTCCGGTTTGATATTGTATGCGTGTAATATCTCGTGTAGGGGTGATTGGTGTCATTTAACATATCACTTGGCTACTTTTTGGACTTTCGCTGCTAGTGGATGTTTGTCTGGTAAGCAGGCTAACTGTACTGCTGCTCTGTGTACCAGTTTGGATACTAATAAGGGGAATGGTAGTAGGTTGGCGTGTGCATCAAGGGTGTTATTGGCTGTGGTGCATAGGGCTCCTGTTATGTCTAGTGCTGCCTGGCGCTGTATCCTAGCTAGTTTGTTGACATGGCCTTTCGTGCCTTTATTCCACTTGGTCTCTGGTATAAGAAACACATCAGCGGCATATAGCATTCTCAGAATGGCTACTGTCAGATAGTATGTGCACATGTGCTTAGCTATGATCCCCTTTGATGGTCTAGCTAGCCTCCTGTATTGCCCAATATACTGTTCCCCTTTTTTTAGAGCGTAGTTGGTGTGGTCTTTAAACCTCAGTTCCTGGTCCATGATCATGCCTAGGAATTTGTGTATGGCTGTAGGTTCAACTATGTGATGTCTGATCTTTATTGATGGTCTTTTTATTGGTCTAGATTTTCCTAGTCTTGTGGGATCTTTCTCTCGTCATCTTATGAGTCCCATAAGACCAAATTTGGTGATAGCAAACTGGCAGTCATGTGATTTTGCCCAATCATACGCGCCATCTGCTCTGGTTATAACTGCTGTCAGTTTGCCAAATGTCTCTTCTAGATCACCTCCGTCTGCTATGATTGTTGTATCATCCACAAAGCCTATGCTATCTTCTCCTCTCCTATATTGAGTGGTTTCAAGAAGGTCACCATTGTAGTACTGGTATGCTATTGCTGATAGGGGGCATCCTTGGTCCATTCCCCACTCTATCGGTCTGGTAGTGGTAGTATAGTCGTCAAAGCTTATAGTTGTGACTCGGCCTTCGACCTTTCTGTGTATCTACTAGGTGTACTCTGCTAGTATTCCTCTCATACACATGTTGTGCTCGAGCCGATCCAGGACTATACTAGGGAATGCTCCTTTGATATCCAGGTAGAGTACACCTAGGACTTTCCCCTTTCTCCATGCATCCTTGGCTGCTCCAATGACATAGTGGATTGCATCTGTGGTCGTCTGTCCTGGCCTGCATCCAAAGTGATTATTAGGTAGTAAGTGATGTTTTTCTGTCATTTTTACTAAATCCTCTGCAACGCAGGCCGATAGAACCTTCCCTATTGTGTCTAGCAAGGCGATGGGTTGGTATGCACCTGGGATGGTATAATCAGCCTTCCCTGGTTTTCAGAGGACTCTTGTGATTGAGTCTTTCCATTCTGCTGGGTATACTTTTAGGTCAAAGGTAGCTTGGAATAGTGGACCTATGTATGGTAGGATAACATCAATGCACTGTTTTATGAGTACATTTGGTATACCATTATCTCCTGGGGCTTTGAATGGGCTGAGTCTTTCTACCGCTCTTCGTATCTGTTCATCGGTGATTGGATGGTAGTCAAACGCAGGTGTGGGATATGGGTGATTGGTTGGTATATGTCCAGTTCTCACTTTTGGTTTTGGAAAGAAAGTTTCGAAAAGCATATCTGCTTTTTGTTCATTTGTGTCCACAACCCATCTTGTCCCATCAGCCTTTTTCATTCTAAGAGTGGGTATCCATGCCCGTCCTCCATCTGATGCCTCTGCCAAGGCATATCTGTGTGCCATTCAAATAGTTTTCTGATCTATAGATTCCAAGAAGTTCTTCCAATGCTCTTGTTTTGATTTCTTGATAGCATTTGAGTAGTGGTTGCAGGCAGATCTGTATGTATTATGAATCTCATCAGCAGGGTCATTCCGGTGTGCATAGGAACGTCTGCCTATCCATCTAGTCTCCTGCCTGATCTGGGTAAGCTGTAGAGACCACCATTGTTTCATGTATGGTGACGGCTTGCTGTTTGGTACTAGTTCTGCTATTGTGTCTAGTATGGTGCCAGTTAGAGTGCATAGGTGGTGTATGAACTGCTGAGTGGTTGAGGGCATTGGATCGGTGATTTTGGCTTTCAGTTTGGTGTCAAGTTCCTTGTTGAACACATTCCAGTCTATTTGTCTAAAGTTAGGTCTGGGTTTTTGTTCGCTTGTTTTGACTTTCGTATCTATTATGGTATCCACTGGGAAGTGGTCGCTCTTGGGTGGCTGATCTTCTGGGATAGATTTGCAGCTAATCAGACTTTCTAATAGTATAGTAGATATGAAGACATTATCTGTTCGAGTGAGGTTTCCTGTTGACATTGCCCTGAGCGTTGGCAATCCTTTGGGCAATTCCATCTGTATGTTATAATCTGCTATTGCCTGCAGTAGTGTTTGCGCAGCATCCAGGTTAGCCCATGTAAAGAGGTGAGAGTTGCGAGCTTCGTCCTATATCAGGTGGTGTCTGTTGAAATCGCCTACCCAGATCATCCCCTCGTCTTCTAAGTTCTGTGTTCGTCTGGTTCTGGTTTGGTTCTGGAAGTATTTCTGGATATCTCTTATGCTATCAGCATGGGTGCAGTCACAATATAGGTTAAGTATAGTAATGACACCTATGCCTGTTCTGATCCTTATCGCTGTAATGTCAGGTGAACCTATATCTACTGCTCCCCATGTGCTTGTTGCAATCTTTTTGCTGACTAGAATCATCGATCTTGTCCTTTTGTCTTGGTCTCGAAAATGTGTATTTGGATACACTGAATACCAGTGCGGTGTAGCCCTGGCATTTCCCAAGAAGTCGATGTAGGGTTCCTGTATTGCCAGTATGTCATATTTGTTGGGTGAGCACTTAGCTAACATCTCGTTGGTTGCCGTTAATGACTTGTTCACATTTTGTTGTCTAATCCACAGTTTTTTGATTTGTTTATTGTTGTCGGTCATTCTTGGTATGTGTTATCTGTGTTGTCTTCTCTAGTTTGGGTCAGTTCCTGGTTCTGTCTGATTCCATATTCATCCAGTCTCCTCTGTCTTGTCTCTTGTGTTCCCCAACCTTGGTCTCTGCTGCCGATGTAGGGGTTTCCTCCTCTTTTTCCTCTCTCATTGTTGCTTCTGTTTTCCCCTCTTTCTCGGCTATAGGTTCTACTCCCCTCATTTTGCCTGCATCTGTCTTCCTGCACGTTGAACCTTTGGAATACTTTGCCTGCATCCTCAGAAGTCTCTGCCATCCCTTGCCGCTCCCATGTCCATGGTTTCTCGTCAGGGAAATATTTGTAGGTGTGTTCAGGGTCAGTCTTCTCCGCTGCCTGACAAGCTGCCTTGAAGCTAGGGCACATCCTGTCCCAAGATGCATGTCCTGTCATCTTGCAGTTGGCACAAGTGAACTTGGTATGATCTGTCTCTTTGCACTCTGCTGTTCTGTGAGTTTTCTGCATGTTCCACATGTGTCTGGCTCACTGCACTCTGCAGCCATATGTCTTGCGTTATACTTCTGACATTTAAGGCATCGTCTCTGCTCTCTCTTCATCTGTCTTGCCCAGGTGCATTTGCCCGCAATTATAAGTCCATCTCTGATACTTTGGTTGGCAGACTGGGGGGATGTGAACTTGGCTATGATGTGTGCCATCCTTTGGCCTTCCGTCCACCTGTGTATGGGCTGTATCCAGCGAGTGGATATCAGGGTATTGGTAGGGATTTTGGAGTCTCGCTCGATTTTTCTTAATTCGGCGAGGGCATCCGGTGTATGGCTGAGCGGTACATATTCCACCAGTACTGACACTGTCCTTTCTTTGATCACTGCCGTTGCACTGAACTTGTCCAGGAATGCTTTCTTGTTTGTCTGGATCCACTTCGCTGCGTCTGTCATATCTAGGTCGAACACTATCCCCCCATTGGCTAGTTTCTTGGCACCAATGAAGGTTATGCCAGCTCGGTCATGTTCTTCTTCTAGCTACTCTACTGCCTCGTTTGCTTTTGTGACCAACTCCTGTTCTGTGAGGTCAGCAAGTGTGTTCTGTCTGCTTTGTAGGTCTTTGTCAACTAATATCTGCCGCTCTTTGGTTTTTGCTTTTGCCAGATTGTTTGGGTGTGATAAAGGTACGTTGCCTTTTAGTGCTGCCATGTATGACATTTCTCCTGAACTGCCTTCTTTCCCTTGTTATGTCATTGTTACTGTTCCCTTCATGGCATTCTTGTATGTGGTTGCGGTCTTGTTGATTTGGGTTGCTGAGGTGGCAACCGTGTTTGATGCCGTTTGTATTGTTTGGACTGCTGTAGCTGTGTCCTTGGTGACTTGGTGGGATAACCTAGCTGCATTCTCAACCACCATGATGGCCTTGTCTATTAGCCTCATGGCCTCCATGATTTTTGCTGAGAGTGCGTTTCCTTCCGCAGTGAGGCCTTCTTTGACCTGGCTCACGATTTTTTCACACTTAGTGTCATCTTCAAGTCCCTCTAGCACAAATGCAATGGATCTCATCGCGTTCACTGCTTGGCGTGGCATCCCTTTGTATTGGGTCACCTGGAGTATGGCGGTGGAGAGTGTGTCGATCGTCCAAGGTTCGCCAGGTATTGTCAGTAGGGTACATTCTAGATAAAGCTTACCTGCTTCAATGTCCATTATTTCCTTCCCCGGCAGGTCCCTTATCTCCTCTCTAGTGAGTGTTTCCAGGTCTGTTGCTGCTCCCCTGGTGGTGACTCGAGTTACAAGTGCCCTTTTCTTGTTTGGGTTCTCACCTCGTTTCGTTGATTCTACTTGTTTATCTTTCGTTGGGCCCGCTGTCACCCTGGGCTGGATACGTCCCTGAGCATCAAGCTTTGCTTGTGCCAAGTTCGTTGGTGCAGTCAGCCTAGGCATAGGCATGTCTCTGCTCTTTGGCCTGCTAGTCGATATGTCGTTTGACATTGAGGCCAGGTTATTGTATGGAAGGTGTGTTAATAGTGTTGGGGGGTGTATCTACTTGGGTATTTATGGTAATATGAGAAGAACTAATAATGCGCCCAGGCGATGGTGGTGGTCGGAGTGCAGAAGAAGTTTGCCTCTACCTCTGTTGGGGCCAGAGCTTCCTTTAGTGTAGCTGGTGAGGGTACTGGGGTTCAACGAGGGATTTCCAAAAATCAAGATAAGGAGGCAGATATTTTCAGGACTCCTGAAACTGGCTTGGGGGGCATGCTTGGTAAATGGCTGGAAGTCTGGAGTTGGTTGCAGTATACTTCTGTGAATGCTTCATTAGCCTCTCGGTCCCAGGAAACCCTCCATGCTACCTCATACCATCCCTCAGGATCATTGAAATTCAGATACCACTTCCCAAGAGGGTGACCTTTGTTTGTATCCCCGATTTGAGACCTCTGTAGAACTTGATCACAATCACCTTGTTATCATGGTATCCTGCAAGGTCTACCAATTTCATGAACTGGTTGATGTACTCTTTTACAGAGTCCCTGCCTTGGTACCAGCCTGTTCCTTCCAGTTGTATGAGGACAGAGAGCTGTTCATTTCTTGAGCAGAAATTCCCTATGAAGTCCAATTTAAAAGCTTTCCATTCTGAATAGTAGGGATGTCTGTTCCTTTTGCTCCAAAGGATTTTGTTTGCAAAGTGAGCTGTTCTGTTGGACTTGAAGTAGGAGAGGGCCCAATGTATCTGGGCTTGGTCATTAGGGAATTGATCTCTACATATTACAAAGTAGATATTACAGGAGTTGAGGAAGGCCCTCTCTTTTTCCCTATCTCCATTAAAGTCCAATGGAGACATGGGCCTGACTCTAGAGTTTCCTTATAGGGAAAGGTTCTAAAAGTCTGAAAGCATGTACTCAGTGTTGGGTTATCCTCTAAGTCTTTGGGGGTCAAACCCTGATGTGTAGAGTTATTTAGTTTGGCCATGATTGCCTTAAGGGCTTTGTTTATTACAACATTTGCTGTTCAGTTTTTTGCCAGTTCTTACTCTAGCCTTTACAATGGCTCCTCAGCATCCATGCTAGAGGTGAGAATAGTGGGGATATCTGTCACTATGGTTATAGAGGAGAGGGAGTCTGGCATCAGGTATGTCTAGGAGTTGGTACTCTCCAAGTCACTTTCATTGAGTCTAAAGCTACCTATGACTGTGCTGCAACTTGACTCCTAGTCTTTTTTGGAGAGACTTTCCTGCTGTAAGGGCAACCCTCTAACTTCTCTAGAGGCATCTTAGAGAGAACTAGGCAGGGGAAATCCAAAGAGAAAAGTCTAAGGATTCTACTGCTGGTGAGCCTTTCTTTATATACCCTTTATGTAAGTAGTCTGTGCACTAGCTTACAAATCTATACATTGGAGTCAATAGAGCCAATTCCCTGGTACTAAGTTCATAGCCTGGGTGCTTATTCTGAAGCCTAATTATCTGTGCTAAGCTCATTCCAGTTTTCCACCCAGTGGTCCTTGAACCTCTGGCTTTTGGAATACTTGTCAGTGCCCAGACTTGATTGTCCATCATACAGGGGGTCACAGGTGTCATAGTAGTCAGAGATGACATGGAGATAGTAGGGTCATAGGGGTTATGAAGGTCTAATAGTCAGTAGAGCTTGTGGACATGGTTTAGATAAAGAGGTTAGGCATTCTCTTTTTCCCTCAGACTCTAGTCTGTTAGTCTCAGAATCAGAGCAGAGTTTGAGATAGGACTTCAGACTTGGATCAGGCTTTGGAAAGGGTCATCCTGTTATATACCATTGCAAAGGTTGGTGAATACATGTAACAAGTTGCTGTTTAAATAGTGCCCACAGACTAAT
This sequence comes from Gomphus sp. MG54, assembly GCA_003314385.1. Lineage (NCBI taxonomy): Eukaryota > Fungi > Basidiomycota > Agaricomycetes > Gomphales > Gomphaceae > Gomphus > Gomphus sp. MG54. The sequence continues at coordinate 6,128 of QLPG01020093.1, read as the reverse complement.
GCCAGATAACCTGGCATAGTGGCCTTTTGGCCCAGTTGGAAGAGCACATTACTGTGAAAATTTGTTGCCTTTCACACATCCCCTGACACCAAGCCTTGGTTTACTCCGTCATACCAGCCAAACATTCTTATTGTCTCATCCCACCTACATGTGACAAAGTCATTCTTCACTTGTATGTGGTCTTGGCTCGGTACATTCAGTTCATCCTTGATTCATTCCAGTTTATCCCGCCCCATTCCATCCCCTTCTGTCCTTGCTTATTCTTTTATACATCTTGTTCTATTTGTTTCTATATGTTTTTATACTTGGTCATTCAACCAAACTTTCCATATCTTGTTTCTATATCTTATTCTTTTGTATACTTTTGTTGCATTACCCTGTAACATGTCAAGGTCATTCATCCTCATTTCTTTAACTATATAAGTAGCACACTTTATATATGTATTTCTTCATTCTGATAATCAATAGCAATCATCTATATACTCTTTGTCTAAGTCCAAACTTAGGCTGACACTCTTGGCACCCTCTCGAGTATCTCTTTTGAAATCCAGTAGCCTTATGGAAAAAGTGTGCAATGCATGAGTATATTAAAGCCAGCCACATCTATTTGGTCTGCTGGACTGGGCTGATCCCCCACCAGCATTGTGTCTCAGTACTATTGCACTAGTGTTCAGTTCACACAGTCTTGGAACATCAGTGCTTAACAACACCAGTCTTCCACCATATCTTTTTGCAAATCCCTGGCTCTCTATAGCATATTGTAATGTGTTAATCAGACTATATTTATTGTTTATAACCATTTAAAGGTAACTTTAAATTGCATGGTCATAGTATGCTTGTAATCCATTTTAACTTACCTCAAACACATCATATTTTGATGTAACAAGTCTTTTAATAACCATAAGTGTGGTTGTAAATTCTTTTTATCATTCTTCTTGTTTTTTTTTCTTCTGATAAGCAGCCCATGCAGGAATGTCAAGCTTGCATTGCTTTAGTAATGGTGGAGGACAAGTTAGAAAATATGTAATTGAAAGTTAGACAGGATTAAAAAAGGGTCCTAGCATATGTTAGTTTATATAATGTTGTAGTCACTTTGGTGGTATAGGGGCCTTCATATAACTTAGAGTCCCCCTTCTCCTTCTGATAAGCTATTTGTTATTACCATGCTTTGTGTGTTCTGACTGTTAAATGGATGACTCACTAACTCCAACCATGGAGTGCAGAGTTTAGAACTTCCTTAGTTACTTACTCTATACTTCAGATATTGTCTGTTTATTCAGTTTTCCTATTCTTGGAAACTGCTAGGTCAAACTATGCCAAAGTAATCTCACACTTCAGCAGGTTATGGGCCCTGTGCTCTAGGGACTGACAAAGCAGTACTGAACTTTATTATCACATCCACAACATCAACTTACAATCCATCACATCCTTAACATGTCTAGTTTGACTTCAAGTTTCCCAAAACTCAACAATAGAAATTATGCTACTTGGAAGGACCAAATGACAGTATGGGGACATAACCAAGGCTGGTAGAGGATAGTGAATGGTTACATCTCACAACTGAGTACCTTGGATACAGATGCTTATCAAAAGTGGTTGGAACAGGTGGACAAGGGTGCTGGGGAAATATATCTGGCTATTGAGGATGATTAAAAACACCACTTAGGTGGAGTACTCAATGATCCAAAGAAGATGTGGGAGCTCCTGGAAAGTGGAAACCAGTAAAAGAAACCTGGGACAAGGTTTAACACCTATAATGACCCCTTTTCTGTTAGAAAATTAGAGAATGAGAGGCTTGAAGGGCTTATTGTATGAGTTGCTAAAAAGGTTCGAGCTATCAAGGATGTTTGGCCTCAGGGATTTACACTTGACAACCTTGATAATGAGCTACATTCAATGGCCTTAATCCATGCATTACCTGAGGAATACTCTGCCTTTGTATCCTCACTCATGCTTATCGATAATCTCGATCGAGCTATGATTCACGAGGCTTTCAGGAATGAACAGTTAAATCAGGAATGTTATTCAGAGACATCAATGGACACTACATCAGCCACAGTACTCACAACTAAAATTCCAACAACTTATAACTGCAAATTTTGTGGTTACAGAGGCCATATCTTATCCCAGTGATAAAAGTATATCACTGCAAAAGCCAAAGCACGAAAACCTGGACAATTTCATCTAACCAACCCAACTCCTGGTTCATCTAGCATTACCCAAAGTGCCACACCTACGATTACTACAGCTAGCATCGCTGAATTTGCTGTGAATGCAAGTTATCATTCCTCTCAGCTGACTTGCACCTCATAAAAAACTTACTTATGGAATGCAGACACAGGCACCATGTCTCATATGACACTGCACCGATATTTGTTTCATGACTATACCGATCTTTGAGTCCCTATATGACTTGCAGACAACACCATTGTCTGTTCTAAAGGTGTTGGGAATATAGTATTTCACCTGGTCATTTTAGGAAGAGTGGCAAGATCAGTTGAGTTCACATAAGTACTACATGTCCCTGATTTACAGAATAACCTCCTTGCCATCCTGTATTTATCATGCCAGCATGGTATTCATGTCTATATTTCTCCAACTGAACTCTCAATGGAATTTTCACTCAGGGATGAGAAACTATTTGTCGCTCCAATCAACAAGGATAACTCAGCATTCCTTGCAGGAACCACTGAGAAGTTCACAGAACATGCTTATCAATTGTTATCAACACTCCTTACTGACAGAAATCTCTGGCATTGTCATTTTGCTCATCATAGACATGATATTGTCAACAAAATCATTAAGGATAAACTAGTAACAGCTATGCATATCAATACACATACCAGGCCAAACTCAATCTGCGAACCTTGTTTAGCTAGAAAAACTTCAAGTCATGCAGAAACCCTCTTGATCTTATTCATACTGACCTGCATGGTCCTTTTAGAACATCAATGCATTCAGGGTACCTGTACTGGATAGTATTTGTTAATGACAACACTTGTTTCCAAGCTATACACTTCCTCCATACTAAGGATCAGGCTTTTGAAGCATTCAAATCCTTTAAGGCAAAGGTTGAAAATCACTGGAATCAAAAAATCAAAGCTATGATTGACCATAAAGGTGGAGAATGTATGTCAAAAGCCTTTCTTACCTTTACCAATGCATGTGGCATTAAACATCTGCATACAGTTCAAAACCAACTGCAACAGAATGGTGTGGCAGAACACACAAATCATAGAATTGAGGAACACACTATAGCCATGCTCTATGAAGCTAATTTACCTGCATCATTCTTGGGAGAAGCAGTTGATACTTACATCATGCTTTAGAACAAATGCCCAACAAATTCACTATCAGAAAAGACACCATATGAGCTCTGGTACAGACAAAAACCAGATTTCTCAAACCTTTGAGTATGGAGATGTTCAGTATATGTTCATGTGCAGAAAGACAAATGAGTAGGAATCAACTCACATAGAGAGAATTGCATTTTCCTTGGTTATCCAGATGGTTTCAAGGCATGGAAGTCTTACAACCCTGTTACCAAACATGGTGTCATTAGCAGGCAGGCTAAATTTGATGAATGCTACTTCCCAGGACTCAAACAGACTTGGAATCAACCAATCACCTCTCCTATATCCCCACTCACAGTGTCAGAGTATCAGACACCTCTGTCAATGGTGCAAGACTTACATGATGATGAATCTAATAAACTTGGAAGCTAATCACACAAGTAATCACTGTGAGTGATGGTAGTTCATCAATTTATTAATTGTTCTACTTTGTGTATATAATAGTCTTACCTGCAAGTGATGGTAGTTTGTGAAAGGGAACTCCACCGCTCGCTGGCACTTAGATAAGCAGCCGCCAGATAATGGAATATCCATTGCCCCTTCTAATACACCCCCTCAATGTAATATTCACATGATCCCCAGTCCCAGATGATGTCATTTGACTAGTATTCGAGGGAGCACCTTGGTGAGGATGTCAGCAGTCATTTCTCCTGTTGGAATATAATAATATAATGCATCTCTACCTCTTTGTTCCTAACTACTTGGCGTATCCAATGGTGGTTGATGTCAATATGCTTCATCCAACCGTGATGCTCAGGATTTTTTACTACAGCCAGTGTGGATCGATTGTCTATCATTATTGGTGAAGGATTGTCAATATTGAAGTGTAATTCCTTTAATAATGTCTGCATCCAGAGAACCTCCTTTCTAGCTGCAACAGAGGCAACGTATTCGGCTTCGGTAGATGAAAGGGCAATTGTTGCTTGTTTCTTGCTTGACCAACTGATTGCTCCTGTTCCCATCTTTAGTACATATCTGCTGGTGGAGCGTCGAGTGTCAATGCATCCAGCATGGTCGGAATCACTGTAGGTGATGAAGGGCTGAAGGGAAGATGTAGGGTCACTGGCTTGATAAGTGAGCTTAAGATCTATAGTTCCTTTAAGGTACCTGAACATGTGCTTCACAGCTTGCCAATGTCCTCAACCAGGATTGTTGTTGAACTGTGCAAGTTTGGCAACAGAGTACACGATGTCGGGCCAGGTGCCAATGGCAAGGTACATGAGAGCGCCGATGGCATTCATATAGGGTATTTTTGCCATTTCTTCTGTTTCGCACTTGGTTGTCAGACATAACACTTTGCTAAGTTGGATTCCTGGATCCATTGGTGTGGAGACCAGATTGCACTTGGTAAGCTTGAATCGATTAAGCATATTTACAATGTATTGTTTTTGAGATAATTTCAGCATCTGGTTTGCCTGATTATAATTGATCTTGATGTTGAGAAGATATGATGTTGGTCCTAGGTCTCTTATTTTGAAGAATTTTCGTAGATTGTCCTTGATAATGGTGATCTTGTTATGGTTGTGTGACACAACTATTATATCATCCACGAAGACTGGAAGTATGACACGTATGTCATCTGTAATCCAGACATAGATGCCTGGGTCGGATTTGATTTGAGTGAATCCCATTTTCTCAAGTGTTTCGCTTAATTTGTGGTACCATAGGCACCCACTCTGTTTGAGTCCATGGATCCCTTTCATGAGTCGACAAACCCATTGTTTACCGCTTTCTGTGTACCTCTGGAACCCTTTGGGTTGTCGTATATAAACATTGTATTCCTTTTCTAGCTCCCCATTGAGGTATGCGTTTGAAATGTCAAGAGATTCAATGAACTCTCCAGCAAGAGCTGCTTGTGCTAATATCGTGTAAAGGGCTCTGAGTCAAGTGGTTGGTGCAAAAAACCTGATCATAATCAATACCCAGACGTTGGTTATCGCCTCGAGCAACTAGTCTGGCTTTGTAGCAGGTAATGGTGCCATCTGCTTGGCATTTAATGAGAAATACCCATCTTGAACTGATTGCCCGCTGTCCCTCCGGTAATTCCACTAGTTCCCATGTCCCATTCGCCAGAAGCGTATCGATTTTGGTCTGTGCGGTGCCCATCCACTTGTCATGGTCTGGACCTGCCATCACCTCTTTCCATCCACTTGGTGCATCCTCTGGGTGCATTGCAGCTCCAAAAGCTCGCTGGGTGGAAAGGTTGAATGCGATCTCAAACGTATCAAGGAGTAGAATGAAGTCGTCCGTCATGCCATATACGTAGTTTACTGACTCAATAATGTGAGTGTTGGACAGATTTTCTTGATCCTTTTCAGCCTTGCTTATGGCAACATTATCAGTATCAGTGTCATCCGAACAGTTATCGTTTTTTACACCCCCTTGATCCGCCATTTGGGGTGGATCAGTGCTTATAGGTGCGTCATCTCAGAATTCATCGATGTTTGGTTGGTTGATTGGGCTGACTTTGGGTTCTCTGCGGGTGACAGGGCATGTTGTGTGCCAAGTAGAGCCTAGTAGCTTAGTGTAATCCATGACCCTCGATCTTCGGATTGGGTGAGATCCTTGCGTGATCAGAGGACCTGCTAGGGGGCAAGGTATAGTTGAGGCTAGAGCGTGGGAATAGGTAGTTGCAGTGACAGTAAAGCAACCAATCTCAACCATGTTCCAAATCAGACTCCGACGGTGCTCATCCCATATCACCTTCACTGTCGCTACATCACACAGCCAACCATTCTATTCAGCACTCCAATCTTCAGACTCCCAATTTGTCAT
>QLPG01020035.1:0-13655 GCA_003314385.1 Gomphus sp. MG54 | reverse complement strand
AGTAATTGCTCGGTCGGCACTGCCGGCGGATGGGTCTCGGTACGTGGACTTGACAGGGATCACCTGAGAACTGAAGAGGGTATTAAGTGAAGGTACACTAGAGGACGAAGTGATGGAGGCAGTGAGGGAACTGTGAGAAGCAGGAGGGAGATCGTTGGTCTCAGCCAAATGGGTGGAAGCCGATGGAATGTTGACCATCATATGTTCCAGATGTGGGAGGCCTCCGGTGATGGATGAGAGCAAATTGGCTGCAATTCCTTATCAAATGGAAGGGTTACGGTTACGAATAGAATTCATGGGAGAAAGAAGACAATGTCCAGGCCCCCGACCTTGTTGCCGACTTCTACCATCTGCACCCAGGTGCCCCATGTCAAATCTGCACCTTGGATGCATCCACCTTCAGATCCCATATGCCAGTCCTGCCCATAGGGATCAATGTGTCAGGGATGCCGCATTCTAGAGGGGGGGTGATGTCAGGGGAACCCCCGATCATGAATCCCGACTGGTACCACTTCACCCATATTGCACACCTGCCAACCAAGATCCATTTGGCCCACTTGCAGCAGTACCAAACATACTGCGCACCAAACAACCATCACTATTGGCAGGTACCCTTCAGAAGTGTCAACTGTAACCATTGGCCCTCCTTTTGTCATTTGCTCCTGTTGTTGAGGCCTTGGCGGAACTTCCAGGTCGGTATGGAAGGTGATGCCCAGTATGGCATGGAGCGCCATAGCAATGGTGCTTATATACAGTAGTCAGTGGGTAAAGGGTTCCTCAGAGTTTTCTCTTTGGATCCCCCTTTTCCAGGTAGGCTAGTCACTATGTATTAGGTACCATACTAAACCTTTGGATCCCCCTTCGCCAGTGCACCGCCCAAGGTAGAACACCTGCTTAGGTTGCCCTTACAGTTCCCCTAATATATGAACGTCAATGTCCCGTAAAATCTCTATATTGTTTCAACAGCATCTGCAAACAATATTGAATCATCATAAATAACTGGAACAACCCACCACAGCTAAAATAATGAACAACCATACCCAAATTTTGTGATCCCACTTCAGCCATGTTCTCTTTCTCTCCCAAACTGCTCCCAGCCCATGGATACTCATCGAGGTCAATCCAGTCTGTGTTGGAAGTGGGGAGATCCTCAAGCTCAATTTCATTCGACGAGGTGAATGCAGTATCAATTGACTCAGTGATCTTCTGGTCACTGAATTCATCCATAATGGAATTATGCATCCGTTGGGTAGCTGCATGGAAGCTGCCAATCAGATAGGGGGAAGAGTGGGTGGTGCCATTAGGATGGGAATGCTTCTCTTTGAGGTCCAAATAAATTTGACAAATGATAATGGCAGACAGGCAATATGAGGTATCAGTCAAGTCATCCAATAAGTCATATTTCAAGGGTCTTACCTGTCCTGCAGAGGAGTAAGAATCTCAGAAATATTAGGCTATTGACATTTTATGAATTCAGTATTTGCACTGGTTAGATTGAATGAGCCGTTTACTCTCAAAATCTCTCATAGTCATTCCTCAGCCAACCTTATGCAAGATGTCATTAAGAAATACCTTGTATATGATGGCTGATGTTACGGTTATTGTGAGCATGAACCTGACTGTGGATTAGTTGTAGATTTGGAATAACAACTGAAATAGATACCCATATCATAGCACACCTTTATAATAATTAGCCACAATGTATTATACCACTGAGAAACATACTTTGCTTAATGAACACCTGAGTTAGTCACTTGGTGTGCAATTCTCTCAAATCTCTTAACTCCTTCAAGATTCCCAGGGAATTGGAAACCATCACTGCAATGACAACTTTGTTGAAAAGGATCAGCAACACATCCTGAATAGTTGCCACTAGAGAATGAATAAGTATAAAATAGAATTGAAATAAGTAAGCTTCACTTCTGAAAATCATGTGAATAGACATGTGATGTGAATGAATACAACACACATAACTGACAAGTTAATCTTATTCGGGTCCATCTCAGTTTCTGCACAGTTGTTTATTTTTGCAATAAACTATGGAGTACAGATCATCACAAAGTGAGAGCATGCAATACATACCAAATAACACCCAATAATTCCAATAAGTAAAAGACCAAGCACCAAAGCAGCCAGTCTCTTAAGCTTTGAGATGGCATATGCCCATGCCATCAAAAGCCCTGGTTGAATAGATAAATAAATTTGTGAATGGAAAAATTAGAGCCATTGTCACCTTGAATTACAACAAGGGGTACAATAGCAATACTATTAATAAAGTAAGCTAAGTCATTACATGCACTGTGTTCACATTATATTCTGTGTTCAATATCGTGAGAGTCTTACTAGACCCATATGAATGTGAACTCTCTCCTGTTAGAACCAATGGGATTTTTCTTAGTAATTACACATATTTTTTCTGTTTACTTCAACACTAAAACCCAAATAACTCCCCCAATTCTATTCCCCTCCGGATACAACTTACCACAGGGTCTACAGACAACATAAGGAACCTACAACAATATTTTCGTGATTTTAGGGACATTTTTGGATGAATACCACCTAATTGGCCTGGTACCTGACCCAAGAACCCAAATAGTCCCTCAGGGTTGATGGATGGAAGATTATTGATGGGCACAGTATTTTAATATGTTAGTTTTCTCAGTTCTTCTATCTTTTTCCAGGGCACGGCCCAAATCTTTTTCCTTGCTCACATACCCACGTTCCATCACGCACCCGGCCGTATCAGAACGGCCTCCGATTACAGTCCGATAATTTTTCACCATTACACAGCCTTTTATTTCTTATAAATACCTAGCTGTATCTAGCTAAACTATAGACAAGAAAAGACCACATTTCTACACCTCTACTCTCACTAAACCTCGAGATATTCTCAAATTCCTATCTACGCTGAACTGAAGGTTAAGCGCCGGGCATTGCACTTTCCTATTTCAGACGAAAACACCAGAAACTTGTCATACCAATATCTGGATCGAGAGTTAAGTTCTCAATACTAAATAACATTTTTACATTTCACCACCTATTATTTTTACCTTGTGGGAGGACCACAATTCCATAAACCAGCGCTTTGGCGCCCAGGCCGGTTTCCTGGATCGGTGCCTAAGTGGAGGCCAAACCCGGGACTCAGCTTCCAGTAGAATTGCAATATAGCAATATTTTCCTTCACAATAAATACAGATAAAATAACCAAGAAATACCCAAGAATATTCTTCTATTTATGAAACCGACAATTCAATATTCTTCCCCGGGAAAACCCACAGAAATCTAATCTGCTTCACCAAACTACATCTCCGATCCATGAAATAGACTACTCACCTTGATGGATAGATTTGGGACGAAAATGTTAATTATTAAGAGGAACATGAAGTAGATGACCTGTGCATAGTGAGACAAAATATACAGCACTGATCCTAAACTAAGCTTCTTCCTCCAGATATGTTTTCTCTCATAACGGAATGTGAGGAGTGTGTCATAAACCAAGATTGCTGTTTAAACCAGTGAGATCATAATGAGGTCCACCTAAAATTACAACTGAGCTTACTCAACGCAGCAATCATAAAATATTTGTCAGCCAAACTGTCAGCATCATAAATTTCGTCCAAACCGAGCAGTTTAGGGTTAAGACTCGATTACTCCCTTGAGAGGACATCTTGTGAGTGAATGTTGAGAAGGACCGGATCGTGTGTTGGAATAAGAGACTGATGGACAGAGGCAGAAATCGAACCTTTATAAGAGTCATGGCTCGGTGAAAGGAATGGATGTTATTGCAACCGACGTGGATAGTATTCCTGGCACGGTCTCGCTTGATGAAAAATGATATGTAGAGGCAGCAACGCGATGGACGCCATTCATGAAACATGATATCAAGTACTTGAAATAGCCTTACAACGAACAGAGATTCTTCTGCGTCGTGCCAGAGCTCCGATCTCAACCTAATAACCTTGAACCAGCTTGGAGAACAGGCTGTTGTAGGAATTCAGAATAGAATTCCTTGAATGTGTACGGACGCCTCCATCCAACGCTGAACAAAAAGTGAAACATCAGATGTTGCGAGAAGCTTGAACCGTCTGCTACTAATAATCCAGGGGAAATCAATCCGTAGCTGCATACCTGAGTTCACCGGTGAATTCAACCCACCTCATCCTAGTGGTTCTTGATAGATGTCTGAATGAGTAAGCCAAATAACACTTTCATCAATCGGTTGGCACACGCATATATATGGTGAGTTCTGCCATGTCCCAAGGCCACGAGATTCAATTATGAGACTCACCGTTACCCACCACACAGGTTACACACCGACAACTCACTTTGTGGATTGTCAAACACACGTTTCCATGTCACTGCAACCCCTGATGCTCAACAAAAAGTGGCACATCAGATGGTGCGAGAAACTTGAACCGCCTATCACCAACGAACCAGTGACGCTCAATTCGTAGCCATGGCCACATACCAGTGTGCACTAGTCAATTTAAACCATTTCATCCCAGTGGTTCGTGATAGATGTCTGACACAGTAAGCCAAACCACAGTTGCATCAATCGGTGCACACATGCCCATGTTGGTTTTCGATGGCAAGATTTTCCAGATAGTAAGCTCAACCGAGAACATACTGTCACATTGGTCTACATGAGTAAACTAGCACAAATCAGACAGATAGTGCGATGTTGGGCCTGGGCGAGAGCCTGCTAGGTGAGTAGTGAAGTCGCCACGCGGCCCGCATCGAAAGGCGCGTCGAAAGGCGCGTCGAAAGGCGCTGCAGACTTGCAGCGGGGGGACACGATCTCGAACGCCGTTTACACGCCGCTTTCCCCATTGACAGAGGTCATGATGGTGCGCGCCACATTCACGCGCCTCGGCTACATTGCATTCTGGACCGTTCAGACCGTGGCCACCAGGCGTGCTATTTGTAGCAATCTCGGACCCCTCCGCTGTACCCGCCATAGCTCACTTTGACCTTCCCGCACCCTGCATGCACTCGCACCTTGGCAGGTCGACACCTAAGAAAGCATTCATCTCACTCGGCGCGTTTCGAACCCCGCGTAAATCCAGCAAGAACAGGAACTTCCGCATCGTTAGTAAGTTCCAATCTCTAACCTCATGCAAGAAAACAACCTCAAATCTCTTTCGAGAACGCCTTATTGGAGAAAACCAACATAAGATTCGCTCGACATGTATCAACTCTTTCCCCCAATCCCCAACAAAAAGTGCCATATCGCGCGGCGCGAGATGCTTGAGGTAAGTGCGTGCCTCAGCTCCGGTCAAGAGAATGAGATATATATTCTATGTGCCTAGAACAAATGTATTGTCAGTCGGACCAAGATTAACCACAACATGGAGAAGTTACTTAAAACCAACATTGTGAGGTGCCAACCGATCGATGAAACTGTTGTTTGGTTTACTCCTTCAGGCGTCTATCACGAACCATTAGGATGAGGTGAGCTGAATTGACCGGTGAACTCAGGTATGCGGCTATGGCTACGGATTCAGTGCCACTGGTTTGTTAGTAGCAGACGGTTCAAACTTCTCGCACCGTCTGATGGTTCACTTTTTGTTGAGCGTTAGGGGAATGCCTTTGTACACATTCAGGGAATCCTATACTGAATTATTACAACAGCCTGTTCCCGAAGATGGTTTAAGTTTGTTAGATTGAGATCGCAGCTCTGACACGAGGCAGAAGAATCACTGTTGGTTGTCAGGCTGTTTCAAGTACTTGATATTATGTTTCATGAATCACTTCTATCGCACTGCTGTCTCTACTCATCATTTACCATCAAGTGAAATCGTAGTAGAGATACTATCTTCGTTTCACCAACATATTTTCCCTTTACCCAGCCATGACTCTCATAAACCTTCCACATTTTGGCTGTATCCATCAGCGTCTCATTCCAACACAAGATCCGGTCCTTCTCAACATCCACTTACCAGATGTTCTCTCAAGGGAGTAATCTATTCTCAATCCAGGAGGATACAGATCTGTGAGTAGCCGAAACTGTTCGGTTTCGAGGAAATTAATGATCAGGACAGTTTGGCTGTGAAATATTCTTTGATTGCTGCGTTGAGTAAGCTGAGTAGTAATTTTATGTGGGCCTCGTTGTGACCTCACTATTTGAAATAGCAATCTTGGTTTATGACACGCTCCTCACATTCCCTTACGATAGAAAAAAATATCTGGAGGAAGAAGCTTAGATTAGGATCAGTCCTGTATATTTTCACTCGCTATGCAGAGTTCATCTACTTCATGGTCCTCTCAATAATTAACATTTTCGTCCCAAATGTATCCATCAAGGTGAGTAGTTCTATGCCATGGATCATAAAGAATGTTCAAAGAAGGGCAACCTTCTATTGCACAGGTTATCAACCTAGGACGAATGTTCAGAAGACGGATCTATACAGTGTGAGTGTGAAAATACCTAAGACGAATGTTCAGAAGATGGATCTGAACATTTGTCTTACATAGCTATCCTAATTATACCTATAACTCGGTGAGAGATCCGGGTAAATGAAATAGAGACATGTCTTGGATTCCAAGGTGTCATATCCCCTGATACCCCAGATTGATCACTCAGATGTCATGCTTACTATTCTTCACAACAAAGAATCCACATTCATACCGGCCCAGTAAGGCTGTGATGATATTAACACAGAATCTAATGTCAACACAGTGCATGTAATGACTTACTTTACTGTAGTAACAGTATTGGTATTGTAGCCCTTCTTGGAATCCAAGGTGACAATTTCCATTTGCAAATTTACTTATCCATTCTACCAGGGGTTTTAATGGCATGGGCATATTCCATCTTGAAGCTTAAAAGTGTTAAATCTGCGGGTCAGGTGCTTAATATAATGTTACCAGAAAGATTCTATAGTTTTCTGAAGGGTTCCATAGGGGGGGGAATGAGGTTCCAAGGACATGGGGGGTTGAGGGTCATAGGTCAAGGATGAGAGAAATGGAAGGGATGGAAAGCAGACAATGAAGTGCCAGGGACTTAGGTTGGTGGTTGGTCAGAATGTTCAACTTGTATGACTAGTCGTTCAGGTGTTTGAAGTCAGAGGGACTTGGCTTCAACTTATGTGTTGTGCCCTCTTCAATTGTCTGTCCCTAATTTTGCAAAGTTGGAAAGGCACAAGGAACTAAGTTGGAAGTGAGCTGGAACTAAGTCAGGAACTTAGCATGCAAATTAAGCTGATATTCATACTGGCAGATAGTCCAGTTGACTGGGGGTTATATACATGTAACTACTCCTTGTATTTTCTACTGTTTGGTGTAAAGACAAGGGGAGGGAGGAAACACAAGGGGTCAATAGAAAGCAAAGAACAAGGGAGTTAGTTATGTGGTTATCCTTCAAGATGCCTACCATGAGGGTGGAACCTTGGTTACGGAATCACAGGAATTTGGGATTGCAGAACTTTGGGTCATTGAGATGGAATCATGGAAAGGTGGTCAGGGGACTGTTCCTGATAATCTTGGTTGGAAAATCCCTGGAAAAGGTGTGGGGGGTTGCGGAACTGTAATGGGTTCATTTGAGGGGCATGAACCATAACAAAGAGACTGACTGCTGTGGTGCTTGGTCTTTTACTTATTGGCATTATTGGGTGTTTCTTGGTATGTATTGCATGCTCTCACTTTGTGATGCCTAAGAAAACTTGATCTGCACTGCATAGTTTTATTACAAAAATATTCAACTGTACACCAACTGAGATCGACCTGAACAAGATTCAGTTGTGAGTTATGTTGGTTGTATTCATTCACATAACATGTCTATTCACATGATTTTCAGAAGTGAATCTGCCTTTGGTTCAATTCTGTTTTATACTTATGTATTCTCTAGTGTTCACTATTAAGGATGTGTTGCTTATCATGTTCAACACAGTTGTCTTTGCAATGACCCTTTCCAAATCCCTGGGACACTTGAGGGAGTTGAGAGAGTTGAGAGAATTGCACACCAATTCACTGATTCAGGTGTTCATCAAGTAAAGTATGTTTCTCAGTGGTATAGTATAATACATCGTGGCTAATTATGATAAAGGTATGCTATGATGTCAGGGACTGAGAATGCCAACGATGCATGGGCTGAGTATTATTGTAATAATACCAACTTTATGATGCTGGCAGGAATTGGCCAAGTCCTGCAGACCAATTGGGGTGGCTTGGCTTCAACATACTCGTGCATTACACCCCACTTTCCATATGTGCCACTGATTTCAGACAGAAGAGATACCTGGGAGAGTGCTGAGAGTGTGTCAAGTGTCGGGTACTGATGGACTTTGGTATTGCCGAAGGGTGCTGCTGAAAGGTTGGGCGGACTATGGCCAAGTCCTGCAGGCCAAGAGTAGTGGCGTTGGCTTCAACGTACTCGTGCATTGCGCCCTACTTGCCGTGCCTGCCACGGTATTTGCAACAGACAGATACTCGGGGGGATGCTGAGGATGCTGGCCCGAGTCGAGGACTTAACAGAAGAGAAGAAGGTAGAAGGGCCTAAGCCTAGTCGATACCCAGAATGAGGAAGTATGTACATCCATGTCCTACTTATATAGGTTTAAGAAGCGACATGTGGAATAAGGAATGTGGGACAACAAGATATGCAGAGCATGTGGTCATTGTCCACAATGAACAAAATTAGAACAAGAAATGCAAAGCAGGGATAGAACAATAAAAGACAGGACAATAGGGTCATGACTCAAGATGGGACAATAGGGAGTGGCCGAGTATAAAACAATGGGGTCGTATCTGAGGATAATACAAGGACAGGAGGTCCCGAGGTGAACGGACCGAGGAGTGTGGATGGCGGATGTGCCGAGCCAGGACCGGTGCACCAAGTGTTATGTATGCGACACAGGCACTTGGTCGTGGATATAGGATGATTGTTCGGTCGGCACTGCCGGCGGATGGGTCTTGGTACGTGGACTTGACAGAGTGTTGGCATGAGTAAGGGACTTTAGATGGGAGGAGGGAAGATAAGAAGGCATAAGCCAAGTTGATATTCAGAATGAGGAAATATCTACATCCATGTACTACTTATATAGGTTAAGAAGTGAGATGTGGAATCAGGGTGGTGTAAGACATGGAGAAAAAAAATAAGGTATGAAGTGTTGAAATTACACTTAAGCATGCTTAATTATCTTATTTCATTTACTAATGAGTCAAGCTGAGTTTTTGAGATACAGACACATTACACATATATGAGTCAAGCCATGATTTTGAACCGAGTCGAGTCAAGGTGCAAACATGCACATACACACTGTCCCACTACATCCAGCTAAGAAATTGCCACTCCAGCCATCTAATAGCTACATCAAGTCAAGACTGCATCCAGACCATCGTACATGGACTGGACACCATACTAGTTTCTTTTTTCCATATCCCTAATAATTAATTATTTCTCATAATTTAATCATGATAAATAATTCTCCCACTTCTCATCGTCATTTTACTCCTATGTATACTTGTATAAATAGGTAGCAAAATGTCCAGAAATAATAACAAGTTTTACAAGTTTCACAGTTGCGTTATTTAACATTCAAGTCCATTCTTTAATATTCCTTGCACACAATCTTTAAGTGCAATGGGCTTCATCTTTATTATTTGACTTCTTAACTCTAACATGAAGAGCATGTGGAGGTATTGTCCACAATGATCAAGAATAGAACAATGAAATGTAAATGAGAATCAAACACTGATATATGATTGAGGATACAATAATAGGAGTGTGGTCAAAAATAAGACAATAGAAACTGACCAAATATAAAATAATAAGGTCATGACCGAGGATAAAACAATGAAAAATGTCCCAAGGTAAAACAATAGAAAATGTTCCAAGGTAAAACAGGCCAAGAAACAAGGAATAAATGGGGTGGGAATAATGGATAATGAATGAGAGAAGAGTGGATGATGGGTAGGATGGGAGATGTGGATGATGAATGTGCTGAGCCAAAAACAACATACTAAGCAACTTGTATATGACTTGGTCACCTGCATGTGGAATTAGACTGATCATTTGGTCAGCACTACCAAGTGAACCGATGCTCAGTGCATGTACTTGACATATGAAATGGGTATCTAATTTTTAATTGTTATTCCAAATCTGCATATTATCCACAGATGTGTTCATGTTCACAGTAACCCTAACATCAACCATCCTAAACAGGGTATTTCTCAATAAAATATTGCATAAAGTTGGCTGAGTTGTAATTATGACAGGTCTTAAGAGTAATTGATTCATTTGATATAACTGGTGCAAATAAGGAATTAATAAAATTTCAATAGCCTTCTATTTCCAACATTCTTGCTCCTCTGCAGGACAGGTAAGAGCCCTGAAATATAACTATTTGGGTGACTTAACTGATACCTCATATAGCCTGTCAATCATTATCATCTGTCTAATTCATTTGGACCTCCAAGAGTAGCATTCCCATCCTAATGGCCCCACCCACTCTTCCCCTCATCCCATTGGCAGCTTCCATGCAGCTACACAATGGATGCATAATGCCATTATGGACGAAATTGGTGACTGGAACATCACCAAGTCAAGTGACATTGGATTCCCCTTGTCGAATGAATTTGAGCTTGAGGATCTCCCTGATTCCATTACATACCAGATTCACCTCGATGAGTATCCATGGTGTTGTGATGAATGGAGGAAGGAATTGTCAGGGCAACCACAGTGGTGCCTGAGAACCATCGCAATAGGGGGATTCCTAAGAGGAAAACCTATGCCCCTTGCTAGTGAGTCTTGGGCTCTATATACCCTGTGCCCACATACTGCTTCTCTATCATACCCTACCCTTCCCTTGGGTCTGGCAGTACAATCTCCAGAATGCCTGTAGGCCTAATCCCGGGAGTCTGGGTTTGGTTTGAGATATTGGTTTATCAGCTTGGCATATAACAGGAAGGTCGGTTGGTCATCGAACATTAGAGAAAGGCTTCTCGAACCTCCCAGCTGTTGGCTATTGTCTTGGCCTACACTCCCCCACCCTCTCCCACATTGATGCACCTCTCGTCATCCGTGGGCCTCTAAGACACCATTGTTACACTGTTGGGCCATATAATTTAACAGAATTTCCAACATTACCAATTGTTATGGCCCGTGCCCCCAGTAAAACCATTCTAGCCCCCACAACTGCCCACACCATTTCTGGGACCTTCCGACCATAAAACTGGAATGACTGTTTCCTGTAATCCCATTACAGCAATCTGAAGTTTCTGTAAACCCAAACCTTCCGTGATTCCAGGACCAAGATTCCACTCCTTTGATAAATGACATGCAGGATCATTGAGTACCTCACTCCCTTGTTCTTTTCTTTCTATTAGTCCCTTGTACTCCCTTCCCCCCCTTGTCTTTACTCAGCAAGTAGATAGTACAATGAATAGATACATGTATATAACCCCAGTCAACTGGACTATTTGCCAGTATGAATATCAACTTAATCTGTGCCTTAGTGTCTGATTCATTTCTGGTAAACTTTCTGACTCTCTGAAATTAGGGACAGATGATTGAGGAGGGTGCAACACATAAGTTTAAGCCAAGTCCCTCTCACTTCAAATACATGAACAACTAAATCGTACCAACCTAATAGCGACCAACCTAAGTCCCAGGCACTTCCCATCCACTTCCATCTTCCGTCCATCCTGAATCTGTGACCCCAACCCCCTCCTTCCTTGGAACCTCGACCCCCCTCACAGAACCCTTCATAAACCTCCAGAAAACCTCTCTGGAAGTATTTGATCAAGTGCCTGACACACAGATTTAACACCAATACGGTGATCAGATATGGAAAAGATACCCTATAAGCAACCCCTGGTTAAAAATACAGATACATGGAATGCAACAGGAGTCAGCGACCTTCACTCGTCAGGTCATATATCTGAGCCGTGGGTCATAATCGTCGAGTTGTTCCACAGCTCCTATATCAGCAAGCCTCAGTTTTCCTGCTCGCTGTGAATACTGCAGATTTCCGTCAATTTAAAGCATGCAGTATCCTGCTCAAAACGAAGGCAACTGTGAAAATTGAGAATAGACATTTGAAAAATAAAGCGAGAACTTGGAGGAAGTATCATACAAGGCGACATACCATGGTAAATATATTTAAGGCACAGCACTTGAGGACAGATACAAGTTGTCAAGATACTATCATAGGAAAGGATATATGTATATCTTACATGGACAAGCAGTTCGAAACAGAGACAATGGACGGGGTATCGACTCTCTTACTGGTGGGAGACAAGGTGTTCGCCGCCCAGCTCCTACCATGATGAGTAGCGCTTGTCAAAAAATTGGCGAGACAAAGGGTAGTATCCGTATATGACAAGCGGAAACGATGAGAGAATTTAAACGATCATTAAGAGCAAGGCAAAATACCACGCACTAACACCGTCCTGGGAACAAGTTGCGAGAATTATGGACCCAATGCATGACATGGCGGAGGAGAGCAAGGCATACCACCATCTGTCATGTGAGAGATGGCTATGTAAGGCTTATCAACCGTAATGAAATATACAAAGGCGTATAGTGTGATGTAGGCCGTATATCCGATTTCGTCGATGATCTTCGTAATCAGGGATTATTGTAGGTTCGGAGATAAGCAATTACTTACCGTAGGAAAGAATTATGTCGATGTAGCGTTCTGTGGTTATACTTTCAGAAGCACCCAGAGGACGGCTACCATCGACATACAACTAAAAAAAAGGCAATGATTAGATAAACACAAAGAAGTAGCGGCATGTAAACCCACATCAACATCAAGAGCCAAGAATTAATACCCAGTATCACCGCGTCCCTGCCATTCGTTCATTCAACCAGACGTGTGTTTGTGATCGCTGTCCAAAGGTGCTTGAGCTATGTTGGAGAAATTCGACCGGCATTTTTCCCTTGCTCTGTAGCAAGTACGACCAATGTGATAATGGAAAAAAAAGATCCTCCATCGAAGAATATTTCCTCAGGGACATATAGTCAGAAGCGCTGATCTACCATAGCTCTGAAAAGGAAATCGGTGATGTTGACTTAGCATCCGTGGAGCTCATGTTTATTTACATATGTGATCGAAATAGGAAGAGTAGCATGAGAATTGTATGCATGTGTGGCATGTGTCTAAGTCACGTACCATTACCGTTATGTAATCATGGCGAATCTATCTCAAACGAGAGAGAGAGAGAGATCGATTATAGTGCTCGAAGCGCTAGGCACTTACTATCTCAGATGAGAGCTCACCTATAACATTGTTATCACTGGAAAATAATCAAACAGAAGCAAAATCATAGGGGCCAGGTGTCCCCTCATGCAGGGCTGATGGCTATCCTTCACTGATCCTGTTCAGGCATGATGTGGTGACCCTGGCAATGCATGACTGCTGCTATGTAGGGATGGCCAATGTTCCGAGTCATATCAGTGCAACCCTATTCTGGGTCTTCCAATAGCGGTTGATTTGTTTGCTGGAGCTGGAGGTACAGGCGTACTCTGCTTCTTCTGTTTTTCATTTTGGATGAACACTCTGCCACCACTGCCACCACTCGAAGAGGCTTCACGTGACTCACATTCACTAGTATCTCCGATTTGGGACGTATTTCATAATTCATAATTCAAGTTGTCTTCCCCCTCCTCCCTGTCCCTGTACCTCTTCCCCTCTTCCCTTCCCGCTCCCTTT
>QLPG01020029.1:0-10295 GCA_003314385.1 Gomphus sp. MG54 | reverse complement strand
CCGAGGATAACACAAGGGGTAGGGGGTACCGAGGTGGGGCGGATCGAGAAACGGACAAACAGTATGACGGATGTGCTGAACCGAGGACATGGTACCAAGTGACGTGCATGTGGCGTAGACACTTGTATGGGGATGTAAGATGGTTGCTCGGTCGGCACTGGCGAATATCCAGGACCTTGGTACGTGGACTTGACAGTCATTCAGATTGGGTGTACTCTGTCGCTTTCTCCCCTGGCGGGTCACATGTTGTGTCTGGTTCCTATGACAGCTCAGTCTGTATCTGGAATGCTACCAGCGGGGCGAGTGAGCGCATACTAGACGGAAATCTGAGTGCGGTGAGATCTGTTGCGTTCTCACCTCGCGGGACACAAATCGTGGCTGGCTTCTTTGACTCTTCGATCTGCATCTGGAATGCAGGGATGTGAAAAATAGAGCACGTGCTGAAAGGTCATGTGAGTGAAGTGTGGTCTGTTGCCTTCTCGCATGACAGGACATGCATTGTCTCTGGGTCGATGGATTCCTCTGTCCGGATTCGGAATGTGAAGCAATTGAAATCTAGTACAGTCTCACGTGAAAGACCATGCAACTCATCTCGCCCTTTGCATGTGATTCCGGGGAAGACAGACCGCCGACTGAGGGGACACTCTCGGTGGGTGACGTCAGTGGCATTCTCGCCTGATGGCACACGGGTCGTTTCTGGGTCAAAAGACAACACAATTCGGGTCTGGAATGCCAGCACGGGAGAGGTGGAGCGTGTCCTGGAGGGTCATGCCGATGAAGTGGATTCTGTGGCCTTCTCCCCTGATGGGAAGCAAATCGGGTCTGGTTCAGGCGATAAGTCAGTGCCAATATGGAACTTGGTTACAGGCAGGTTAAGGCACACACTGACGGGCCATTCAGCTACGGTGTGGTGTGTTGCATTTTCCCCTGACGGGACACGTGTGGTTTCTGGTTCAGTCGACCACTCTGTCCGGATTTGGAATACCAGGACAGTCAAGGTCGAGCGGATACTTGCTGGACATTCAGAATCCGTGCGGTGTGTTGCTTTCTCCCCTGATGGTGCACATGTTGCGTCTGGCTCGTTGGACTACTCAATCCGGATATGGGATGCGACTACCGGGATAACAGAGCATATACTCGAGGGACATGACCATTGGGTGACATCCGTTGCATTTTTACTTGATGGAACACAAGTCGTCTCGGATGCGACAGATGGATCAGTTCGTATCTGGAATCTTAGCACCGGCGAATCGACTCCATTGTTCGAATTTGTATCCATCCCATTGCCAGACGGAAGCCGAGTCACCCATATCTTCCGAGGTGCATTCCAAATTGTCGCCCCCGAGGAGCATCTTGTGTCCCTATCTTGGGATAAGGACTGGATTCTTACAGATCCTCCTTTCCCACCTTGCTACTTCCCCCCTGAGTTTCGTGGCTTTTTCACATATTCATTCTCTAAATCCAAAGCATGTTTTGGGTATCAATCAGGGCAGGTTGTTATTGTTGATCTTAATCCTGTTCATCCTCAATTTACTGTCCAATGCATTATATAATGCTGAAAAACATATTTGTGTTCTCCTAAATTTGGTGATTACTCTCGGTTCTCATACTCGACTTAGCCGTTATCACACACATTCATGACGAGTATCTCTCTCAACATCAGCCCTCAATATTCATCATGACTCCCCAGCTACCCAAAATTAGGATTACCTGTTCATGTTATAACCCATGCCTTCAACAACCCACAACCACCCCCCCCCCCCTATTCCGAGACCTTTCCGACCGAAAGGACGAAGGATTGTTTTCCGTAATCCCCGTTCCCGACAAGTCTGACCGAGAATCCACTTTCCCGCTCCCGTTTCTGTCATGACCGAGACACCATCCCCAAGTCCGTCTCCGACCGAAGAATCAATACTTTGATAACCGACACACAAGACCATCGCGTACCTCACTCCCTTGTTCTGTCTTTTATATTAACCCCTTGTACTCCCTTTTCCCTTGTTTTATGACTGGCAAAGATAATACAAGGATAGTCGCATGTATATAGTCTCCCAGTCGACCAGACTGTTCGCTAGTACGAATATCAACTTAGTCCACGACCCTAGTTTCCAATTCATTTCCGGTAAACTTCCGTCCCCTCTCCGAAATTAGGGACAGACGATTGAGGAGGGTGCAACACATAAGTTGAAGCCAAGTCCCTTCGACCTCGAACACCTCAGCGACCGGATTGAACCAATCCACAACCAACCCTAAGTTCCCGGCGCTTCTGCCCCCATCCGTAGTCCGTCCGACTCCGCCTTCGGTCCTCGGCCCCGCCACAGACTCCACGCCAACCCGGATAAGTCCTTCTGGAAGTACTAGCTAAGCGCCTGACACGCGGACTTAACAGTTCACCAAGACCTCAGTCAGTGTGCATTGCCTGACCTCAACACCATTTCACCTCTAATGTTTTCCAACACCTCAGCCATTATACTTGACGTTGAACCTTCACCTAAACAATCATGCTCATATAATTGTGGGTCATAAAATTTGTCATCTTCTCCAAAATTCACTCCCAGATTGCAATTCATTCATCTAATTCACCAATGGTGGCCTTTTTACGATACACTAACTCCTGATTTCATTATCTATACCTTCTGTGGAAAAATATCATAATCCTTCTATCCCCAGAAATTTCTGATATCCAGATTGTTTATTTTAATCCCAGTCTTTGACACATGTTAATATTCCTGTTATGGCCCCAACATCATGCCCCAAGCCACGCTGAGCCAAACATCCACCCATGGATTCACGGGGCACAGGTGCACTCCAGATCAATCCCCTGGTGTTATGCTGCTTATGACTTGTTTCAAATTGCAGTCTTGGCCAAATTTAATGAAGAAATCCTTGCAAGGTATATGCTGACTGCTTCTACCTGTCATACTGATGCACATATGGATGGAACAGTTACTGCAACACAGTTTGTGATGACGCCAAGGGGCTCGTCGACTTCACCTTTCATCTAACTTTTCTTTGTTCATGGCCTATTCATCTGAAAACCAGCAGCAGCGCTGCCTTTCAAATTACATATGCACCACCATCCGTCGTCACTCATCGTTCCTATGAATAGCTCTTAGCCTTCCCTTGTTGTTATCATGTGTGGTTTATTATGTCTACCCATTATCTCAACCAGCACATTTCCATATGCACCTCCCTTTGGGTTATGTAGCTTTCCTTTCTAAGAGCACGTTCCATTCACTCAAGGTAAACATCCATCTGTGCCCTGTCTCATCCAACTGACCTTGTAAGAACCTACAGTACCCATATAGTTTGTCGTACTTACGTATTGCATCGGCGACGATAGTTTCCCAGCTGGCAGAGTTGTCATTTGTGTGCGCGCACAGCCTCGTTAGTAGGCTGGCGGCACCAGATTTGACTCTCTGTCCTGAATAATTCATATTGTTTTCATGATGTGAACTTAGGTGTATAATGAGGGTGAGGGCTATTGGGCGTAAAAAATCTTAGGAGGTACGGCAAATTACATTCAGCCTGAAGAACCAAAAATACATCAGACCAGTGCTAATTACTGCAATAGACGCGTTGCATTTGAAATTACGAGTCACCCTGGGGCGCACAGAGTTCTATTCGCCAGCTGGCATTTTGACGCTGTCATTGCTTTGGCATGCAAACGCAAGGTGCACACACCCACGTCTCTGCGTTCGACCCATCAACCCCACCATCACCTAAGGTAGCTACGGTGCACTATTATGTCGAAACTCTTGAACTCCAATTCACAATCTACTTCTTCACTGGGGGGGATAAACCTTGACATCAGAAATGTCACAATCAGTGAGGGTGCTTGTTGATAAATAACTCGGACTCGAAGAGCTGAGATGTTTTCTTTGTCCGTTGCAGCTGCCCAGGGAGACGTGAATCTACCAATCACTAATAGTAAGTGTCTCGAATAGTACTTAGAGCATCTCACGTCCATCCTCACATTTTCGTAGACCATCCGGTCGATCTTTTAGGGTTGCTCAAACCAGCTGAACGGGCATCTTACAACACATGCAACGCCACTGAAGATGTTGAATTTCCGGGGTGTATGGATAACACACATGTACGGATATTGGATGACCTTGAGAGATGGGCGCACGATTCTTCTGCTCCAAAGGTGTACTGGCTAAATGGGCAGCTTGGAACCAGAAAGACAAGCATCGCTCACACTCTCTGCCAGCGTTTGGCTCAACAGAAGATCCTTGGAGCCAGCTTTTTTTGTTCTCGCTCAAGCTCAGCATTAACTGATGCGATGCGGATTATTCCTACGATTTCCAACATGCTTGCTCGATATAACCCCGGGATCCAAACAGTAATGCAGGCTCTTCTGACAAACACACCTGATGTGGCGGATCTCAACTCCATCTTTGAACAGTTCAAGTCATTGGTGATAGAGCCCATTAGGCTTGTTGTGGAAAGCCAACATCTAGTTGACAAAATTGTTGTTATAGATGCATTGGACGAATGTTTGGATCCTAGGAGGGTAACACTGTTGATAAAGACCACCCTCAATGGTGTTGTGGATGTGCCTCTGAAATTCTTCATTACAAGTCGACCCAAGACCTGGATCACCACATCCTTCCATCACAGTCCTGCATCTCCTCTTCAGGAATTTTCCCTTCATAAATGATCATTACTGGACGACGAAAAAACTAATATTGAAAAATACCTGAGATCTTCACTGTCCAATATCGCCACCAAGCACGGATATTCTCAGCCCAACCTTCCCTGGCCAACCGAACCCGAGATAAATAATCTTGTTGACCAGTCAGATGGATTATTTATATATGCTGCTACTGCGGTGCGGTATATTGATGATACGAACGTGAATCCAAAGACGCATATAACTGAACTCACACACTCGGCGTTGCCTCTCCCATCTCTGGACAGTTTCTACAATTTGATTATGGACGGTGCATTCAGGAATCTCCTGATTGACTCAGACAAGATGGCAAGACAGGAATTGCTTGCCACAGTAGTCTGTGTTCAAAACCCATTGTCAATTGTGGGGATTGCTTCCTTGTTAGAGAAGCCACGGGATCAGGTTGAGATTGACCTATCTGGATTTCGGTCGGTAATCCATATTCCCTCTACCAGTGATGGACATGCCACCGTCTTTCATGCCTCTTTCCGTGAATTCCTCATCGATCCCAAGCGCTGCCTAGCGCACAGCGTAGATGAATTGGATGTGCACCATAAACTGGCCACCAACTGTCTTCTATGCATGAATAAGTCACTTCGTTATAATATTTGTGGCTTGGCTGAAGATAGAATTGGGATACTTCCACATGAAATCACCAATCCTGGCATTATTCCGGAGGCTCTCCAATACTCTTGCATGTATTGGGCACTTCATCATCTAGAAGCATTGTCCCCTGCAAATCCATCCACGATTCTCGACGGGGTGTCTGAATTCGCCGAAAACCACATATTGCACTGGTTTGAGTGCCTGAGTGCATTTGATGAGCTAGAATCCGGTGTCAAGTCTCTTCGCAAGGCAAAAGAAGCGATATCAGTGAGTTTGCTGTTTGGAAATGAATTATAGCTCATCAATCTCACAGACATCCCGGACCAAGCACAACAAGTACCGGTTGCTGTTCGATGATGCTCGTCGATGCCTCCAGATGGGATCTGAAGCTATAAGCCATCACTGTCTTAACACCTATCACTCGGCGTGTACATGGATTCCCAAACAATCCTTACTCCGGCAGAAATATACGACATCCTTGTGTAGCGTTCCTCAAGCTAAAGTCATTGTGGGTGTTATGGATTCTTGGGGGCTGACATCCGAGAAAATCATGCGACACCGTGCAGCCGTAAGCTCTGTGATGTTCTCTCGTGATGGCAGCCGAGTTGTCTCTGGGTCCTACGACAACTCTGTTCGTATTTGGGACACGGCTACAGGCGAGCTGGAACGCATGCTGGTGGGGCATTCAGACGTGGTGTGGTGTGTTACCATCTTGCATGATGGGACACGTGTAGTGTCCGGTTCAAAAGACATGTCAGTGCAGATCTGGGATGCAAATACAGGAGAGACTGTGCACACATACGAGGGTCATTCGCATGCAGTGCTGTCTGTGGCTCTGTCACCTGACGGGATGCGTATCGGGTCTGGGTCATGGAAGTCCATTCGGATCTGCAGTGTGGTTGCTGGTGAGACAGACAGGGAGCTAGAGGGGCATTCTGATTGGGTAGAGTCTATGGCTTTCTCTCCTGATGGTACACGTGTCGTGTCTGGGTCGCATGATATGACAGTGCAAATTTGGAATGAAGCGAACTGTCAGGAGCCGGATACTGACGGACTTCGGTACTGCCGAAAGGCGTTGTTGAAAGGTCGGGCGGACTATGGCCAAGTCCTGCAGGCCAAGAGTAGTGGCGTTGGCTTCAACGTACTCGTGCGTTGCACCCTACTTGCCGTGCGTGCCACTGTATTTGCAACAGACAGATACTCAGGGGGATGCTGAAGATGCCAGCCTGAGTCGAGGACTTAACAGAGGAGAAGAAGGTAGAAGGGCCTAAGCCTAGTCGATACCCAGAATGAGGAAGTATGTACATGCATGTCCTACTTATATAGGTTAAGAAGTGACATGTGGAATAAGGAATGTGGGACAACAAGGTATGCAGAGCAATGTGGTTGTTGTCCACAGCGAACAAAATTAGAACAAGGAATGCAAAGCGGGGATAGAACAATAAAAGACAGTATAATAGGATCGTGACTCGAAAGGGGACAATAAGGAGTGGCCGGATATAAAACAATGGGTCGTGTCCGAGGATAATACAAGGACGGGGAGTCCCAAGGTGAAAACGAGCCAAGGAGTGCGGATGGCGAATGTGCCGAGCCGGGACCGGCGCACCAAGTGTTATGCGGGTGATGTGGGCACTTGGTCGTGGATATAGAGTAATTACTCGGTCGGCACTGCCGGCGGATGGGTCTCGGTACGTGGACTTGACACGAAGGGAGAGATAGAGCGCATATTAAAGGGTCATTCAGAGTGGGTGAATTCTGTCGCTTTCTCCTCCGACGGGTCATGTGTTGTCTCTGGTTCCCGTGACATCTCAGTCCGTATCTGGAAAGCTACCAGCGGGGAGATTGAGCGCATACTAGAGGGGAATCCAAGTCTGGTGAGATCTGTTGCCTTCTCTCCTGGTGGGACACAAATCGTGGCTGGCTTGAGTGACTCTTCGATCCACATTTGGAATGCTGGGACGGGAAGAATAGAGCACGCGCTTACAGGCCATGCAAGTCAACTGCTGTCTGTTGGATTCTCGCTTGACGGGACACGCATTGTCTCTGGGTCGATGGATTCCTCTGTCCGGATTTGGAATGTGACGCAATTGAAATCGAGTACAGTCTCACGTGAAAGACCACACAATGCATCTCGCCCTTTGCATGTGATTTCCTGGAAGAGAGCATGCCAACTGATGGGGCATTCCAGCGCGGTGACGTCAGTGGCATTCTCACCTGACGGTGCATGGGTCGCTTCTGCATCATCAGACAACACAATTCGGGTCTGTAATGCCAGCATGGGAGAGGTGGAGCGTGTGCTGGAGGGGCATGCCAGTTATGTGAATTGTGTGGCCTTCTCCCATGATGGGAAGCAAATCGCGTCTGGTTCAAGCGACAAGTTAGTGCGGATATGGAGTGTGGCCACAGGCGGGTTAAGGCACATACTGATCGGCCATTCAGCTGCGGTGTCGTTTGTTGCATTTTCACCTGATGGGACACGTGTGGTTTCTGGTCCAGTCGACCCCTCTGTCCGGATTTGGAATACCAGGACAGTGAAGGTCGAGCGGATACTTGAGGGACATTCAGATTCCATGCGGTGTGTTGCTTTCTCCCCTAATGGTGCACATGTTGCGTCTGGCTCGCATGACTGTTCAGTCCGGATATGGAATGCGACTTCCGGGATTACAGAGCATATACTCAAGGGACATGACCTTTTGGTGACATTCATTGGCTTTTTACTTGATGGAACACAAGTCATCTCGGGTGCGTTATTTGATTCAGTTTGTATCTGGACTCTCAGCACCGGCAAATCGACTCGATTGTTGGAATCTGCATCCATCCCATTGCCAGACGGAAGTCGAGTCACTCATATCTTCCGAGGTGCATTTCAAATTGTTGCCCCGGAGGAGAATCTTGCGTCCCTATCTTGGGATAAGGACTGGATGCTTACAGACCCTCCGTTCGCACCTTGCTACTTTCCCCCTGAGTTTCGTGGCTTTGACACATATTCATTCTCTAAATCCAAAGCATGTTTTGGATATCATTCTGGGCAGGTAGTTATTGTAGATCTTAATCCTGTTTGGCCCTAATTTACCATCCAATGAACCATTTAATGCTAAGAAAATATTAGTGTTCTCCCAAATTGTCTGATTACTCCAGCTCCTCATACTGACCTCATCTCATTTGACATTATCACACACATTGATCAAGATCATCTCTCTCAACATCAACCCTCAATGTTCACCATGCTACCCGACATTAAAATATTGTAAAAGTCATATGCTCGAACAATCACCATGATGAAGACAAGGTTGTCAACCAACCTGTATTGTGTTCGATTGTTCCTTACATGCGTCCATGCTCATTGTATTCGGTGGACTTCTTTTGCACTCCGACAACCACCATTGGCAGGGTGCTTAACCAGGTCTAAACAAAAATTCTGTAATTCTCCATGTAGACATACCTTCAAAGACTTTTATCACATACCTAAATACCAAAAAAAAAAACCCACCAACCTCAGCCCCAATGCCGAATCACACATCGATGAGAGGGGCAAAGGGCAGGAACATGTCAACACAGCACCCAACAACCCCGGCCATGGCGCAGACAAGGCTCCATGCCCAGGGCCACATACAGCCTAGAGAAATGGCAGGGATAGTCAGAGGGAGGCAGACAGAGCCACTGAAGTATGCAGGAGACCCTCCAGAGACACAGGTACCAGTGAACTGCCCGACTACTAAGGAGCCACAATTGACACAGAGACGCTGACAGGGGAGGGGATCAGGCACATACTGGGGCAGGAGATAACAAATACTGAAGAGGGTAAGCACTACCTCATACACATCTTACTGACTGTGCCAGGAACCCTCTGGAAAACTGACATGTTTTCCATTGCCTTGCTACAAGTTACCTAGTACGTGGCAGGTTGTCAATGCAATGAGGTTCATAGCCTTTGTGCTAGAACAGGTTGAGGATTATGCGAGAAGCCTAAGAGTGGCAAATCTAATAGAAGCAGGCTTTGAGATGGAGAGGGGTGTACTCACAAACAAGATACAGAAAGCCACGAACCTGATAGGCAAAGCTGTTGGGTACATACCCCTCTAACAAGTTCAGGCCAAATATTCAAATAAATATATAAATAAAACACTGATCTCCTCCAATCTCTTAGTGAAAGAGCTTAGGAGATGTCGGGTATTTTCTTTTCTTATTTTTTTCTTATTTTTCCCTTCGCTCTTCTCTCTTATTTTTGTATTTCTAAACGACGCGAACGTCGTAGTTTGATCCAGTTTGGAAGTTGCCGTGTTCCATCGCTCGCTCTCTTTCACTCCTGGTCAAGTATGACATCATCGGAGTATAGTATATGCACGCTCTCGTCGCGCATTGACATTTCTCTTCTCCTCAGTGTTTGACCACACTGAGGAGGTGAGCAAAAGTAATTATTACCTAAATATTTTTCCTAATAATTTGTAGTTTATTTTATTTAGGTAGCTTCTTGATGGCAGGGAAGGTCTAATAAGACTGATAACTGACACACAGAGCAACAAGTGCCTTTGGGGCTTGTCAATATAGATGCTAAAGACAAGTATATAACAAAGTAACTACTAACCTTTGGGGCTTGTCAATATAGATGCTAAAGACAAGGCCCAAAGGTGTGCAATGGTGCGTCGTTATGGGCGCTTATTTTAAGCGCCAGAGAACGCACATGCAAAAGAGAAAAGCGCAAAAGAGAACCAAAGATGTAAGTGCAAAACACAAATGCAGGGGAATAAAATCATGACCCAACACCCCCCCCTGATGAGTTACCACTGCAATACTTACATACGCTTTTCAATCCCCATCAGTTTCCTACACCTCTCCACTTTAACTTGCTCCAATGGCTTGGTGAGTAGATCAGCAGCCATGTCAGTGGTGGGAATGAAGAGAGGACTGAGCGTGCCAGCTGCAACTTCATCACGAAGCCAGAAGAACCGCAAATGAAGGTGTTTCATCCGACCATGGTGTTCAGGGTTTTTGGCAACAGAGATTGCAGATTGGT
>QLPG01020025.1:0-10058 GCA_003314385.1 Gomphus sp. MG54 | reverse complement strand
TTTTGCAGTCCTTAAACCTCCTAATCAATTGTCTAAAATTGTCCATGATGCATATCCCGGGGGAACTTCTCTCTCTTCTCCCTTTCTAAGCTCTACCTCGTGACTTCACCCCATGACTTCTACATCTTCTATGAAAACAAAATTTTGAACTACCGCTCTACAATAACTTGAACCCAAACAATCTCAAAATTGACTCATTCTATTGCCTTCTGTTTATGGATCTCTATTCCTGGTGGTGCACCTAGGGCTAGTCACAACCGAACAGATCGACAATTAGATCACTTATAGACGCAAAGAAAAAAAATCGCACGACGCACCTTCCTTTATTGCACCGTAGATTAAGAACTGCCCCGCGACAAACCAGGTAGTCATAACTATCCTGGGGCCGAGGCCGGCCCATATCCCAACAGGACCAGCTTGTCGCGCGAGGGTAACAAGACGATGAGTCATCGAGCCAGTAGGTCCATGACCTTTGTTTATCTGAAGGGAAATGGAAGGCGTAAGATCGCGGTGGTGAGTAGCTCGCAGCAGGACCGAGAAGGAATACGTGCCTGACTAAGAAGGGTATCCGCTGGCTGTGAGAGGCGTCAGTGGCACAGGAACATACGAAGGAAAGAACAAGCACACATGACTTAGGATGGCAGCAGCGAATCCTGCAACGATACCTGACCCAAGAGCAATGCCGAAGCGGCCCGACGGACCCATATTCCGCTTCGCTTCTTCGGACAATTGGCGGTAAGCAAGTTCGTGACAGAATTCATTGACCGTGAATTGCCCAACTGCGTAGGGAATCTGTCTATAAAATTATGGTGCGTAGGAGTGCTGCATTTAACGATAAGTGGTAGACTTGGAACTTACTTGCATATGATGGGTAAGAAACCTGCATACATGTCTCTCAATCCGCCTTCGCGTGCAAGTCTCGCAAAACCGGTCATGAGCCCCGAGGCATATGTACGGTCGGATACGAGACGGATACGGGTTGCTTCAAGGGGAGTTAGGAGTATGTCAGCAAAAAACCTGTGAAGCATATCTCCAAAGTCAATGTGTTTGACACATCTAACAGTCAGGGATTACACATACTCTGCAATACTCGATGCCCCGAGGTATATCGCCGTCCTATACTGAACAGCATTTTCTTGTGACCCCGCAATCTCTACAAATTTCTTTTTCCAAAACCTTTAAGGGGTTCGTCATGTCCCCGGTCATAAAGGGAGCACGCAGTCACTAAAGAAAACGCATGCTTACTCGTATCCGCCGAATTTTGCGCCGCCTTGGACAAGATAACCCACTGCAGTTGGTCCAAAACCTGTTAGAAGCCCCCTTGGGCCCTCTGCGGCGACGATCTTGCGACCGGCGGTGAACATGGAGTTGCGTGTAAGGGCAGGGTCGATCTGAATACGTGTCTTGACAACATCGACGGCTGAGTGTTAGAAGGTTTCTGTGAGGTAGGTCGCATGGACTGCACTGGAGTATATGTGGATGCATACGGGTCATGACTGCATGAGTTATTCTGGGGGAAATGATGTCCGTCAGGCGTGTGTTGCGACAAAGCAAAAGTACGTACGTGCAACATAATGCTCCTGTATATGCGAGAACGTGAGATCCTGACACCCTCTCGGTAACATATAGTCAGTTTTTTTAGTGCACACCTCCGGCGAAAAACTTGGAATAGTCCGCGAAGGTGAACGGAGGGACGAGCGGCGTAGCCGTGACTGACAATGGCTTTCTCGGTTCTGATACAAGAACAGGCATGGCAGAGGGAAAAGGAGGAGAAGAGTCGATCTTTCTCGAAAGGAGTTTAATTTTTTATTTTCTATTAAGCATCACACTTGCTGCTTTTATTTAATTACCGAAAAATGCACGTGACGGAACCGCTGACCTGCAATTGGTCATATACAACCACGATCCCGGTATACTCAGGGACTTCTTCCGTTAACCGTTGTCGTCATGATGGATGTCCGTGATTGGTGTCCATGCGCTACACAGCCCCGCCTCCTCAGATCATTAACAATAACACCACGGCGATTTGCACAAGATTGTCTCCATGGGGCTAAGGTTATTCGGCACTGCACATTATTTCTGTAGCGGCGGGTTCTACGTGTGCATATGTAGTCCGGATCGGGCATTTCGTGATGTCGGCTTTATGGTGCTTATACGCATGTTAGTAAATAAAGGAAGTACTCATTTTGAATTGGCAGATTGAAATTCCAACTGGAAGAACCTCTTACATGTTTAGAAGAAATCTTGTATTGTATTGAACGGGAAGTACGTTGAAACACAGTAAAAAAAAAAAGAAAGAGACAAGTCCAAGGTAGCAAAAGATCAAACGTGACTCAATTCAAAGCTGAACGTGAGAAGATAATGAGATTTTTTTTCATGATCGGTACAAACAAGCAACAGTAGAGTCAAATACGCGATATCGAGATGCAATGAATAAGAGTCTGTGACAAATGTTATATAGACATCAGGCGGCGCGGAGGAACATGTAAGAATGACAAGGGATATTTTTCTCTCAAAACAACAGATGTGCAAAATCCTCGATATGTGCGCCACTGAGTGTCCGTTGTGATGATTAATAATGCTTCAGTAAAAAAGAGGCCAAGAAGAAGTTCAATATCACGACTGCGCGGGCTTCGGTATAGGAATCAAAGTCTGGCTGCGACTTAACGTGGCTAGTCCCCAAATCTGAAGCAGTGGCTTCCCATCGCCTGATGAGATAGGAGTGTCCGCTCGGGGTTCAACACGCAGACTAGCAAACGCAAACGGTGAGAAATATATAACCGAGCGTGGGAAAAAACCCCGGCAAACCTTCGTCTGTATAGATCTTGTAAATCTCCCGCTTTTTTTTTCGAGTCATCAAATTGTGCTGTGAGGTAGCTCTGCACCTCGGGTATTTCTTTCAAATTGTATGGTACTTGATAACGTTGCATGTCTGGGTGTAACGAGTGTCAGCACCTCCGCGGCTATGGGTAAAAAGGGGAAACGTGGCACCTTGGACGATTTTGGCCAACTTGTGGTATTTACTCAAGTTGATAAGCTTGCGGTTGGCATCACCCGGAGCACTTCGATGGCTGCGGATCCCTTCACGGCAGAAGGTAACATCGGTCAGATACAATCCTAATCAAACGTGTTATTGAACAGCCAGAAGTACGGTAGAAATAAGCACCCACCGAAGAAAGGTATGGCAGGCGGATTGGTATTCCGTAGGCGAGAGCGGTATTCAGAAGAATTGTTAAAGTAATTCGCCAATTTGCGCTGTGCTTCTAGCTGCGCTTTGCTCTTTTGGGGTATTGCCTAATTGTATTCAAACAGAATAAGATATTTTCATTCGGAGATACGTCTGCAGAGACTTACCACCCATGTTTGATGTAGCCGCGAGATAGTCGAACAGTCTAACGCGGCGAGAATAGACCGCGAAGTGCTGTAGTTGTTCAAGCCCGAACAGCGCTGCGAGTAAATTGGCATTTGAAAAATGGCTATCGCTCATTGAATGCCTGAAACTCACATCGGCAACCTTGATGAAAAACTTCACCAGATTTGTACGCTTCTTCGTATCAGACTCGTCCAGGATACTCTCAGTTATCCAACCCGTAATCGCAGTACTCAAGGTGCTGATCGCC
The DNA here is from genome assembly GCA_003314385.1 of Gomphus sp. MG54. Classification (NCBI taxonomy): domain Eukaryota; kingdom Fungi; phylum Basidiomycota; class Agaricomycetes; order Gomphales; family Gomphaceae; genus Gomphus; species Gomphus sp. MG54. The sequence goes on along the minus strand of QLPG01020025.1, from coordinate 6,438 downwards.
TTGATATTGGTAGCTGGTGCACCAGTTTGCCCCAACTCGAGCAGCTCTTCTGGCTTAACCAAAAGATACAGCTTCGACTCCATAATTGTAAACTGCCGGGCAAGTTCAAGGGCGTCAAAGTCGGTGATTGCGATGTTCGAATAAGCTTTGTTTTTCAAAGCGGCGAACAACGTCTTGTTGATGGACGTCCTAGGTGCATCTGAGGGCGAGACAGGTAACGGTAGTGAAGCTGGTGTTTCTCGCAGACGATCCACAGATTTGGTTTGATTGATAGGACGAGGACTAACGATGGAGTCGTCCGAGAGTGTACGAGCACGGATGATTTCCAAGATTCTCTGCGCCGCCGCAGGAAACTGAAGAGCAATTGTATCACGAATGAACTGACTCAACTGTGTTAGCACAGAATCATCGGTATCTGGCCGCCAGTAGTTTTCGAGCCAGGTTTTGATAAAATTAAACACGCGAAGCCTGATGGGGGCCGCTTTCCGCTTCATCCAAACTTCAAGTTCACTGTCATTAAGTACCGCTGGGGCACGAAGATTATACCGTTCCGTTAATGCGGTAACCAGCTCAGAGGGAGACATAAAGAGACGCCAAGTTATCATGAAGATCTGATGAAAAGCGGGGTCGACAAGTGCGTCGTGTGGGGTCATCTTCTCCACCAAAACATCGAGAGTGGCGCCTACCATGGCACCTTCGTCGTTGTAGGCGATATCTCGAATATCATAGTCGTGGGTCAAAATGTTGGCGTAGACGCTATTCACATCCAGGGGTGGATGGACAGAATTGTTAGGAGTCGAAGGGCTTGGAGGGGCATTAGAGTCAGAGGGTGGAACAGGTAAGCTACCGTGTAGAAGTTTTTCCTCGTATGGCGAATAAGCCTCTGTTATAACAGAGTCAGTTTATTAAAGCTGAACACCCTCTTTAAAAAAAACTGCGTACCTTTTCCCTCTGATGAGTCTAAGCCTTCCCGGCCAGGCTCCGCTTCAGCAGCAAATGATCGTCTGGACCGATTGTCAGGCAATTCCTCCTCGTCAGAGTCTTCTTCTGCTGTACTCTCTGATCCCCTAGATGATGCCTCACGCATAGGAATACGAACTGCGGGCTTCAGAGGAACATGCACAGGCTGTATCGTGATGTCGTCCTCTGCATGAGTTTCTCCATCCTCTGTCACCACGCCGATGACATGCTGAGGTAGTCCGAGAGCTTCATGGTCCTGCATAGATGTGACACTAATTGACCTACGGCGAAGGTAGGATACAGCTCGTGGGCGCTTTCCGGCGACTTGAGGCGTTCCAAGCAGCGAAGGTCCATTGGACGAAGGGCTCGGGAGACAGATGATAAAAGGTTCCTCGCCAATAGGTCTACTCAAACACATCTTGACGGCATTCACGCAATCTGCAGCAACCTTGAGAACACCTGTTGCGCCATGAAGCGTTCTACGCCGTTCGTCCTCTTCGCTGACCTCGCTAGCAGCGGGGCTGGTTGTCTCCCGGACTGCCTCAACGAGTTCGTTTGTAGAAACAAAAAGGGCGTCCTTGGCCTCTTGTAGCCCTTCAGCCTTGGTTGCGCCCACGTCTGGATGACGTGCGACAGCTTCGACAAGCGTGAGTAACTTCTTGACCATGTCTACCGTCTCCCGTGCAAGCTCGATAAGATGGCCCATGCTTGATGCATGCGAATGGCGGCCGTAGGAATGCGCATGTCCAATGAAAGCGGCAATCGAAGAGAGCAGATCATCATGGGTCTTACGAAGGGCGGAGAGAACTTGTGCTGTGCTGCATTCGCCGAAGGGAAATGGTGGTATTGTGGGTGAACCGTACGACTCAACTGAACCTGAAGATAATGATGACATGCTGCTGATGCTGAGCTGCTTTGGGCGGATCTGTCGCTGTGCAACAGAGCGGATTGGGGGATGAGTCGGTATAGGAACGGTATGGATCTGTTTTGAATGTTCGAGATGCTCCATACGGCGCCGTTCCCGCAAGTCGTTGAGGCTTTTGGTCCGCAATGCCGAAAGTTCAACAGGCTTGTCCAACGGACGGACAGCACAAGGGACATGTTTTATTGTCGCTTCTTGGGCACCGTCGGAGCCAGCGCCACGGCGTTGTAAAGGCGTGGATCCTGGATGGGCTCTCCGATGTCGTGTCGTTGCAGAGTTTGTCACCCCGAGGTCGATTCTCACCCTCTGACGCATGTCCCTTTCACTCCCACTGCTACCAGAGCCGGATACATGCGAAAAGGGACCCCTGGTCATGGGAAGTTCGACATCGTTTTCCTCACAGATAGTGAGGAACTGGGTAACGTTCCTCAGTACCTCCCCACCCATGCGGAGCATTTGTTCCAGCTCCCAGTCCTGTTGTTCAATCTCAGCCTGTCCAAGTGCAGTTCCATTCCATGCACTATCTCCATCCAAATCAACACCCAGCCACTCAGAACATCGACGTGCCTGTGCCACGAGGGTAGCTAAATTCCCCAATATTATTTTCCGCTCTTTAGCGAGTCGGGGGACACGCCGGAGCGTTGGTGCATCGCGGTCTATGCATTCTGTTAAAGTAAGCAGACTTCGAACACATGAAATGACACATGCTGTTGAAGGCTGATAGTGCCGCTGCCGACGAGACACAACAGCACGATGAAGTAAGGAGAGTGCGAGCAATAGTGGAGTAAGGCGGGGCGAATTATTATGATGGGAAGTAGATAAGGAAGGGGTTGGTGAAATCCGGCACTTGGAAACGTCCCCTTCGGCAATAGCTTGATATAAAGAGAATGTAGGCGAAAGTGCACCAGCACGATCGGTGGTTGGGTTGTCATTTCCTGAATAATCTGATAATTTCGTATCGGAAGGCGAGGATTCATTGTTACGAAGCGTTGGCCGCGAATAAGAGGCATGGAGCTCTGGAGAAGAAAATTCTGGTGGCAGCTCCGAAAGAAGCTGATCAGGATGTGTCTCGAATGTAGGCAACATGGGCGTCTGTGTCGAAGTTTGTCCGGTATCATTGGTTGAAGAGAGTCCCGAAGTCCATGAAGCAAGAGAAGGGGTCGACTCGTGATGCTTCGTTTTATGCAACTGGGCCAGGTGTCAGTGCTTTGAGTCAGCAGCATATACAATTCCTCACCTCAACAAGGACTTCGTCTCTCAATCTTCCCACCTGATCCAGGCCGCTCACATAGTTGCTCGGAAACCAACCTCGTCGACCGTCAAGTTCACCATCCCACCAGCCCGATGAATCTCGGTTTACAACCTGTTGAACACCTCAACCAGCTTCTTGGGGTTTTGTCCAAGCAGCAAGCTCACCTGGATGATCTGGCCCGCTCTGAATGATAGACAAGTGGCGTTGGGCGCAATGGGGGTGAAGTCATGCAGGGCAAGCACATGAGTGTGCAACTGATCAACTGTGCCGAAAGAAAAAGAATCAGTTAAGATAGAGACTTGGCTGGAAACGGCGCATTACTTACCAATGCTGCCAAAACTTTCCGCAGGGCTCAGAGGTCGTTGAGAATCTTGTGTCCTGGCATTTCCATAGGCACGAACTGGGGCATGATCGTGGGTGTGGGTACTCTTAGCATCTTGCCCATTCTCACCCTCCTCTCCGTGACAAGATGATGGAGTTTGTGCAAGTATTGATCCATTTGAGGTGGCTGTTGTCGGAGTCTCTCTAGGCTGGGAGAATAGAGGGGTATCGATACTTGATGACGAGACAGAATTTACTGAACCTGATGGAACCCGACGAACCTGAGAGCCAAGTTGAGGCTTTGGATGGGGTTTAGAAGATGGTTGAAAAAAACGTGAATAGGTACTAGCCACAGCGGTGTCAATGGCAGGAAGTGCCTGGGGCAGTGTGCGGGAAGATTGGTTATGCAGATGGGATGATCGTGTACGTGACGAAGAGCGAGACAGGGTATGATGAGTAGAGGCTGCGCTAGATATGTCGTTCATTGTGGCGAAATGATGGCTGTGGTGGTATGGTCGCGTGCTGGTTAATTCTAGTGGCTCACTACTAGGGTAGAGGAAAACACAAGAGTGGCTCCTAGAAAGCGAAACCTAAGTAACAAGTTGGTACCGAACAGGACAAAGGGAAGTCGTTACACAATGCCGTAAAAAGAATTAGATTAAGACTTGAGAGGAGGGTCAGAAAAGTGTGAAGTTGACGTGAATAGAGAATAGAACTAACCCTGTGAATGTGGAAATGTTGAAAGAATACAGCACGTTCCGCCGTTGCTATGAACGTGGGGATATAGTCGGGACGATGCTATGAAGAAGGAAACGAGCAAACGCGACTCGCGACTCGAAACTTTGGGTCAACATGAATTTTGAAACTCCGCGCGCTATAAAGCTTCTTTGATGCAGGGAAATCTCCCTAGCTTCTTCGAGCCCTGGCCCTTCACACTCCATCTTTTCACACGCCACAACCGTTCGACAACAACCGTGCTAACCTTTTTGCAGTCAAACCTCCGTCTGCGGATCTGTGCTGCACTAGCAGGCACTTTGGGCACACAAAAATCACACCTCGGACATCCATGGCAGGTTTCAGTCTCTCTTCTGAACCCCAGAAGTCGTTGCAATGTGCATAAACATGCCGTCTCGCCGTATACGCCTATTTTGCGGCCCTAGACATTTCGGGACACTCTCCGGAGTTCACTATAGGTCACAGATCATTAGATAAGCTTGACTTGATCACGAATATCTGTTTTTCCAATTCGTCGCCTTAATTACTGATATTATCACAAGACAGCTTCGAGCTCATTAACAACCAGCAACTTCAAGCGCAACCTCCAGACCTTCAAACCGTCTGAATGCAAGCTCCAATTCACACCAGTGACCCTGCATCTTATTCCTCTCAAGTTAGGTCTTTGCTGCCGCCAGGATAAATTATTTTAGGAGTATTCTACAACGTCCACATATTCTAGCGATCGGTATCTAGCGGTCTATCTTGAGACCAAACCGAAGACCGATCAAGTAGTCGGTAACGACCCTGCACGTGTACTTCATTAATTTAAGACATTAGTGACTGGGGCGCAGATCATTCATAGTTTCGCATTCCTTGGCATCTCCTCAGATGGATGTCCTTCCAATTCCGCAAAACTCAAGACGCTGAAACTCTAGTAGACGAGCCAGGCGGCCCAAGCCAATATATCATCTCCTTGACTGCAGTTTTTTTTTTTCGAATTACACAACCATCGCACAAGTCCGATTATGTGCTGGGATGGCCATCTGACGAACGCTCGATCTTGAAGTGTAATCCTCGGCAAAGTTGATAGCCACTAGATATAATATTGATATCATTCGCTTGCAATGCAAAGCTCGAGAACCACGAGGTTGTGTCTCTAACGGTCATCTTCCCAATCGAGGCCAAGCACATTGGCTCTTTCTCCTCGCACAGATTGTTCCACCGCCTCAGCGAATTGTTTGAAAGCTTTGATTTCTTCCGATTCGGATGTGGGATAAGTGGGTAGTTGCCCATGAGGCTTACTGCGATCCTCTGCGACACCAAGCAGAGCCTCCAAAGCCTCCTCCCGCTCTGCTCCACGTAACTTATCCAGTTTCCGCAGCAGAGGCTTCAGACAAGGGTTCGATGATAAAGCTGCACGAATTGCAGGAGAGGAAGCTTTTCCATAATGGACAAATGAGGATTGAACAAGCGGAAGACGAACGAATGGCATGGCGCACCTATGGATTGGTACTGGTGTAATTGAAGCGGCTTCGGTTCATCTCTTTTCAGGGGATCTTCGTAGGAAGATGGTTCGTCAGGTACATAGGGCCATTTGAGCGAAGTCAATGGCTTGAGTACAGGTGCATCCGGCAGCTCCCCTTCATCAGAAGGTCGGTGTACATTTAAAGCCTTCATGGTGACAGACCTACGGGCGCTAAAAGAAGAATCAAATTATTCAGTCACCTTTAGCGAGTCGACACTGGCAGGGTTATCGTATTCTTTCCTTGCCCAGGATCTACTGCGCGTTCGAATGCTTTCACCATGAGAACTCTGAGCATACGTTTGCAAATTGGTTGAATCTCATTTATTGCTATTCCGAATCTGGCGCCAGAAAATCCATGTTTTACTTATCAAGGCAGCAGGGGTGTAAGAACACTTCCCTGTGTCCACTATATTTTCAAGTGTCCAACAACAAATGAAATATCCAACATCGTTCTTATCCTGTTTCCTCGTAGGAACACAAACATTACCATACCTTGCCAAAAAAAAAACGCATAAACAATTGTCCGCCTACTTGTGATAGGAAGAAACTAGAACGTGTCTAATTAAGATTAGGCTGAGAGATGCGCGAGTTACATTTGTTGCCCTTGTCATCGGTTGATATATACTAAATGGGCTTCGTTATACAAAGCCCAGACATGTGGGGCAGCCCTGCCTCGTAGTGTGTATAAGAATATGGTAAACTTAATGTAAATTAGCGAGAAGCCGGATGACCTGCAGTTGT
>QLPG01020016.1:0-39666 GCA_003314385.1 Gomphus sp. MG54 | reverse complement strand
GATCCTCACTGGGCACAACGAATACATCAACGTTGTGCTTCTTCTTGGACATTAACTGGCGCAAAGCTGCCAGACGAGCAGTTGTATTGACTCTCTGCGTTGCAATGGGACCCATCGACCTGGTAAACCGTGTCCAAGACAAGTTAAGTGAAACGCGCGGAGGTGCCAACGGAAAGGATGGAAGCCTCATCTCGCTTGTCATGTGACCACTAACCCGCCAAAACAAATATATATATCTACACATGTGCAGAGTCCGAAGTGGCATACCCTACCACGCCCCAGTCGTGGTTATATTACGGCGGTATTCGTTCCGTATTATCAGCCCCAGACGTCCGTCTCGTATCCCGCTCCAGATCTCGTAGTCTATCTCTTTTTGATGGATTTAGGCGCGACCGCTCATCACTATCCTCTGCAAAGCCCTCATCTTCGTCCTCCTCCTCCTCTCTCAGTTGGCCTAAAGCAACCGCGCCCTGCGCTTCGCCTTCGTACGCGCTGAATAAAGTCGTGCTCCCGCCACCGAAACTCCCACTACGGCGCAAACTTCCCCGACTACCTTGTCGCACATGTCCTGGAGCGCCATTCAGCCCAAGGGCATGTGGCGATGCGGGCCAGCCACCATCCATACCTAATCCCCCTGTGCTGAGACGGGGATTCATGTAATTCTCGGCCGACGACCGTTCTGCGCCTTCGACATCGCGCCGCGAAATATTGAGGAGATGTACGCCGAGAAAGGTGACGATGAAGCCGGTGAGAAGTGAGAAGGTATTTGTGCCCGAAGTGGTATTGAACCCTTGGAAAAGAATTAGAGAAGCCACGATCGTGGCGGTCGAGAAGCAGACATAGTACATAGGATTGACACTGAGAAGGCATCAGAATGGCATTTCCACGAAAGGGGTGGCGGTACGTACACATTGGTCGAAAATGTGTCAAGGGCTTTATTGAAGTAGTTCATTTGCACCAGGATGCAAACCACGACAACGATGGCGAAGACGTAGGTACTTGGGTGTGTCAACTGATTTTTTCCGGCAAGAGTTAATTTGAGGGCGACACCGAACCCTTTTATAGCCATGATCGAGATGGAGCCTACAAGGGAGCATATGGAGATGTACACTAGGGGATTTCGGGGGCCATAGCGCGGTGCTACATAGTAAATCATGGCTAGCGTAAAGACGAGTACCGTAAAGCAGTACAAGAGAAAACCTGCAGGTTGAGTCAGAATAGGCAGAGTAGAATTGGAAGGACCCCATGCCCGGTTGAATTGCATAATGTAAAATTTCATCCACTGTCGTGATCTCCTTGTCTTCGGGTGCATGCAGCACAATAATTAACGAGCCGAGGAGACAGAGCGCACATCCCACACGACCAATGTGTCCGAGCTCTTCGTGCAATAAGAATGAAGCTAACACGGCACTTAGGCGCTCATGTGAGTACAGTTGTCCGCAATTGCAAGGCGAGAGACAAACCCAATGAGTACACTGAGAGCACCCAGCGGGGTTACCAATATTGGAGGCGCAAAGGTGTACGCTGCAAAGTTGGCCGCTGCAAACAGCCGTTTAGCATTTGGTCCGGGCATAATCCCAGGGGTACGCTCACCTTCTCCAAGCACCACTAACAGAGTAAGGTATAATAAAGCTCCAAACTATCTATCAGTCCAGCTGGGAAGACTTACTCGTCGACATGCCTGCCCACCAGATGGGATTTCGCAGGTAAGCCCTGTCATCTGATGCCTGCACATAATTTGAGTTATGTCGGGCTGCATCATTGAGGCCCTGGAGAACGTCAAGCTGCAGACCAGAGGTGAGAACAAGACAGCAAACCTTTTTGGTGATGATAAAACTGGTGCCAATGGCGAGGGAACTAGACACTGCAAGCGCGAGACCGATCCATTTGTCGTCCACCATTGCCACGCCTGTATGTGACAAACCGGGTGTGTCTAGCCTTGCTTGTTCGTCGCCACGGACGATGCGATGGGCGATGCTGGCAGTACGGCGGGCGCCAATTCGGCAATTCGCTGCTTGTGATCGATCTCCACTCAAAATTTTGACAACGAATGCAGGCTCGGACCCAGCTACCATGTGACCCACATTCAAGGCGACTAAGCCACAGGACTCTTTCTTTATTTCTCTTCCACAGCCTTCCTGGTCCGTGACTGTCCCCGTTGCACTCGCCTTGTACTCCTTTGCTAAAGTTGTGACACGCATTGTGCTGTGACAGGTGGTGTGATCTATAAAACGTGCCACAGAACACGCCTCAGTGATTTAGAGCTTCGCGGCGTCGTTTTCACACTCCACCACCATGCCCGCGAAGGTCTGCCCCAATCTTGTGCTTCAAGGTGCTTGTACCGCTGAGAACTGCAAGTTCGAGCACGATGTGCATCTGTGCCAGACATGTCGTGTCCTCTGTACATCCGCCTCCATTTTGAAGATCCATTTGAATGGAAAAAAGCATGCCCGTCGAGTGCGGACTCAGGCGTGTCACTATCCAGCTTATTGCAAGGTCTGCAGCGTTTATTTGGGCTCTCCGTGGAACTACCCACAGCATATTCGGGGGAGAGCCCATCTGGCTGTCCTCCAAGAGGAACAGGACGGCTCAAGTTCTGACAGCGAGTCACAGTCAGAGGGGGTGCCAACCGGACATACACAGTGCCATGTCTGCGACATTACTGTTCCAGACTGGCTTTGGTCGATTCATACCGCTGGATTACAGCACAGAAAAAAGCAATGCTTTGCTTCTGTTCAAGCCGCGTTTGACGAAGCAGACAAGGATAAATATGGTGTCACTCTGTCGTCCGGATGTGGCGGAGAAGGTCCGTTAGATTTCGGTTTCATCGAACTGGATGATCTGCGGTTGCAGCCCATCAGGAGTACACAAGTCACTCTTCGTCTGACGACACGTAGCAATATCAGAGTCACCCATATTAGGCTATCTTCCACTATGCGAGCCCGTCCTCGACGGACAAAGTACGCGGATACTTTATAAAAATAATAGGAATAGATACTAACTCAGTTTCCAGCTTTTCCGTGGAGAATGCCTTACTTCCCAGGCAGTTATTGCTCCAGAATCCCCTGGTTTTTGCTGTTACATTTGATCCTTCTGGCTATCCCGGTCGGTCCTATGACCGACTTGAAACTGTGTTCTTTGACACCACTCTCCAAACCCAGTTTGTGATAACTCGTCCGCTTGTCGCTATTGTTGGCAGCAAAGCAGATTGGGAACTTCTTAAACCTTCTGGTCCGTATACACCCAAGGAGAGGAGCAAACAAGAACCTGAGAAAGATGTGGTTCCTGGAATCAAGCCACCGCAGCTCGCCAGCATTCAATGGGTCGTCGATCTGCCACATGCGTCAATTCCTGAAAAGCTAGAGAGGGTTTTAAGAAACCCAAAGCTCAAAGTCGTTGTTAATACTTTGAAAGGAGCCTGGCTTCCTAAGATACTGAACTCGGAAACGTACGGAAGACATTTTAAAGTCTTGCTCCATGTCGAAGAAGCTCGGATGAAGTAAAATTTCTTAGTTTCTATCTGCACGTAGACCTTATACAATTTTCTTAGTATTGACATGCAACGCTATGACGAGGAGGATGTTCCCATGGACCCAATCCTTCCTTTCTACAGGTTTGTTCAACTGTTTACTCCTACTCGATACTAAGACCGATTCGCAACTTTAGACTTCCTGTCCCTGGCCTTGCTGAGAAACGTCCAAGTGTCATAGTAGGAGACCGCATCTTCGTTCAGAATAAGGGATCGAAAGCTTCGGGACGTTGGTTTGAAGGCTACGTACACCGAGTCAGGCTGAACGATGTCGACCTCAAATTTCACTCGTCGTTCAACAGCTACCGAGGGCAGAAATATAACGTGCGATTCAAGCTGGGACGTTTACCTCTACGCAGGATGCATCAGGCTTTGGGAACTGCTTTCAAGTCAGATCGGGTGCTGTTTCCCGATGAAGCACATATTTTGTCGAGGGTATCCCCAACGCGTGAGAAAATGGGGAAAATACGAGCTGTTGATCGGTTGATCGAAACGAATACTCCCCAGCTATTGGCTGTGACCAGTATTCTGCACATGCCTGAGGGGAGTGTACCCTTCGTGGTGTTTGGCCCGTGAGTCTCTTTCTGCTCTCGTTATGTTGTGACCCACATGAATTTACCCCGTATAAAACGTCAATAACAGACCAGGCACAGGAAAAACGGTGACCATTGTAGAAGCAATGCGGCAGATCATCCTGAAAGACCCCAATTCTCGTATTCTAGCCTGCGCCCCCAGTAACTCTGCCGCTGATCTGATCGCGGAGCGTCTTAGAAATCTCTCTCCACGGGAGCTCTTCCGTCTTAATGCTCCATCTCGGAGCAAGTCGCAACTCCCCAAAGTTCTCGAATCCTTCTCTCTGATCAACAGCGATGGTACATTTTCTGTACCGCCCTCTGAGAAATTGTCACAATTTCGTGTGATCGTCTCTACCTGCATATCTGCTTCCGTCCCCTATGGAATCGGCATGCCGAGAGGGCATTTTACTCATATTTTCATTGACGAGGCTGGACAAGCGTGTGAGCCAGAGGCTATGATTCCCATCAAAACCATGGCAAACACTAAGGTTTGTTTTTTTTTTCTTCTAATATTCGGACAGCAAGCACACTCATAAATCCGGTGAATCAGACCAATATCGTGTTGTCCGGAGATCCAAAACAATTGGGACCGATCATTCGTTCTACAGTAGCATTAGAGCTCGGTCTTGGTAAAAGCTATCTAGACCGGCTAATGGCCCGTGGCATCTACGATGTGGACAAAGGCTCTGGCGTCAGGTAATTTGCACCTTTTCAAACGAACTCTGTATTCAATTTATCATCAGCGTTGTGAAACTGATCAAAAACTGGAGAAGTCACGAGGCAATTTTACGCTATCCTAATGAACAATTCTATAAGGGTGAACTTGAGCCACATGGTGATGTCGTTGTGACCCACAGCCTCCTGCGTTCCGATGTGCTCGTGGAGCCTGGTTTCCCTGTTGTATTCCACGCTATCTTCGGAAAGGATATGCGAGAGGCTAATTCGCCTTCATACTTCAATGTTGACGAGGCGTCGTTGGTAAAGGGGTACGTTGACAAACTGCGGACGGACCAACGGCTGAGACTCAAAGATGAGCACATTGGAGTCATCGCTCCATACCATGCTCAGGTTATGAAGATACGAACACTACTCAAAAAGTTCTACGGTGGTGTTAAAGTTGGGAGCGTAGAAGAGTTCCAAGGACAAGTTCGTTTGGAGCGATTCATTTTTTATGAGCAGTTGACTGATACAATATTGGTTCGATCAGGAGCGCAGAGTCATCATCGTCTCTACCGTGAGGAGCACAGTGGAGTTAATTGAACACGACGTTAGCCATGTCCTAGGCTTCGTTGCCAATCCTCGTCGATTCAATGGTGAGCTGATGCTCCCAGGACTTCATTCGTGGTTATTAGAATCACTAACTTTTGTTTGCAGTTGCAATTACTCGTGCACAGGCTCTGCTCATCATTGTCGGGGATCCCTCTGTTCTGGCTCTTGATCCACTATGGAAAGGATTCATGAATTACATATACAACAGCGGAGGGTGGAGAGGTCCTGACCCTGAGTGGGATCCGGAAGAGTCCATCAGTGGAGAAAATGATGGTGCGGATAGAGAGAATGCTGCTATGACCGAGATGGAAAGTCTCATAGAGAGAATGAAGACGCTAATCATAGAAAACAGCGAGCGGCTTGGAACTCAGGGTGCGGAAGAGGCAGAGGCAGAAGACGGCCATGTAGATCGTCCTTGGCGCGAGGCAGAGTAGAATAGCATGCTGAAATATTGCTTGATTCGCTGTCGCTAATGTTCTATAGTGTTAGTCCGATTGTAATATTGAATTACCGTTGACGGACTTGGCTTTTCATTACAAATCAGTGATGGTGACTTTTTTCGATCAACTAAGAGTTTCTGCATGCACAGCGCATCATGGTTAATATCGCGTATGTGGTACCATTCAAAAAAAAAACATATTCACACTCTGTACAGGATGATCTGTGATTTCTTTCACCCGAAAGTGGGTGGTGTCGAGAGCCATATTTACATGTTATCAGTCAATCTGCTGAAACGAGGGCACAAGGTGACTTTGTGAACACTGCATGAAATACGTGTTGGTTTACCCCTTATACCCGAAGGTAATCGTCATCACCCACTCCCATCCGCCAGACCGCGTAGGCATTCGCTGGCTCGTTCCCGGACTCAAAGTGTACTACATCCCATTTCCGACGATTGCCTCCTCGGCGACGCTCCCGGACTTTTTTACGTTTCTTCCTTACTTTCGCACTATTGTTCTCAGGGAACATGTTAAACTGATCCACGCCCACGCCAGTCTGTCATCACTGGCACATGAGGGAATTTTGCATGCCCATTGGATGGGCATCCGTACTGTGTTCACGGACCATAGTCTTTTTGGATTCGCTGATGCTGCGTCTATACTGACCAACAAGCTGCTGGAATGTGTGTTGAGGAACGTGGATAGGGTTATCTGTGTATCGTATACTGGGTACGCCGACAGCCTCTGATGACTAACCCATTTGACTAGAGCCCGTCTTCGTATAGACGAGAGAACACTGTCCTCAGAGCATCGCTCGAACATCCTGAAATTGCTCATGTTATCCCTAATGCTCTGATAGCAGACCAATTTAAACCTTCTACCACCCCCGTTTCGACCGACATCAGTAAGTTTTCAGCATTACCTCATGAAATTTCACTCCAGCGATCACATAACCACCAGTCACCATCGTTGTGATATCACGCCTTGCTTATCGTAAGGGCGTGGATCTTTTGGTAGCTACGGCACCCCGTGTGTGTGCTCTGTTCCCTAATGTGCGATTTTTGGTCGGTGGGTGATGGATATTACTATTTAGATGGCTATGCGGCTGAATGTCTTTAGAACAGGAGGCGACGGTCCAAAACTTATTGAACTCTTGCAAATGCGTGAGAAGTATCTCTTACAGGACCGAATAATATTGCTCGGCCCAGTACGGCACTCGGATGTTAGAGGGGTGCGTCCAACTTTACAGTCAAGAAGAAAAAAAAGAAAAAAGCATTGACCCACACCCACTATTTAGGTTCTGACCCAGGGTTCCATTTTCTTGAACACTTCCTTGACAGAGGCTTTTGGTATCGCAATTTTGGAAGCGGCCTGTGCAGGTCTATATGTCGTCAGCACTCGTGTGGGCGGGGTGCCGGAGGTATTGCCCGAAGAGATGATTTCATTCGCCAATCCTGAGGAAGATGGTATGCCAACAGTCAAGTTAATTTACCATCTTTTGTCGCATTCTCATCATGGCATAACCAAGACATTATACGTGCGTTATCCGAAGCCATTTCCATCGTGAAAAAGGGACAACATGATCCTTTGGTGGCGCACGAGCGTGTCAAGGAATTTTACAATTGGATGCACGTTGCGGAAAGAACTGAAGTGGTGTATCGCTCGGTACTCGAGTCCGAGCCTATAGACTTGTGGACGCGGATGCAAAGGTGAACATTCATTTACCATTCGTACAACCTTTGATTGAATGCCACTTGGGTTAGGACATGGTCCCTGGGACCGTTCATTGGACCTATTTATTTCTGCATGCTTGTAGTGGACTGCATATTTTTCCACATTCTTGAATATTTCATGCCGCGCGAAAATATTGACTACGTCGAGGAAGAATGGGACTTGGAGAGGTTTCGCGAGGCAAGTACCTATTTCTTAGATGCCATTTGTATTGACATTCCACTAGCTAGCCAGAAAAGCCGAGGAATCACAAGAAATTGGGTCATCTGAATTATCTAAACCCGCTGAACAAATGTCTATTACCAGAAGCTCCGATTCACCGCAAGTCGGATTAGCTCCGAGGCCATGTGACCTGTAGGATACGCCTTTTTACACCCCACTGAATGTCAGAAACCGTTGTCGTTTCCCCCCCCGCCTCCTTAACAGCCTCCTCAAAACAGCCTATTCCACCTCCAATTCTAGGATATTTCACCTTGCCGGCGACAAGGCACAAACTGGGACTGGGCACGGTTGGGTTTATGCTCCGGAGTGAGTGACGCGCGAGTTCATCGGTGGAGGTTTGCTTTTCGCCCTCCGGCGGTGCTTCACGAGGTGCGGAGGATGAACGGAGAAGAGAGATGAGGCTTGGGAGGCTGGAAGGCCGGTATATTGTTTCGGATGTGAGAATCAGGTCATATGAATGTTGTTCCTCGCGTATCCATGCGTCCATATCGGACCAAGTTCCGCTGATGAACGTCAAGTCTATATTATGCTCCCTTAGTGACTGCGTGAAACACGATAGTAACTCAGGTGTCAGTTTGAGAACGCCTGATTGTGGAGGTTTTATTTCGGGCAAAGGGGGAAGGGATTTGACACGATATACTTCAGAAGCTGGGGATGCATCTTGGGAAAAAGCAGCATAGAGTATGTCAGTCTTCGTTTCGTTACCCATGTACTGCATCACCCACACCAGATCAATAATATATTCGGCAATGTGACCTACAGATTTGAAATGTTATTTCAGGATAATCAACAGAAATGAGCAACGGATAAACTTACTTCTTGTAAAACAATCGAATTGTAATCTTGCAAATGGAGAGTAGTCTTTGGTCTTTCAAAAGGTGCATTTGATGATTTGGCATAAAATATACGTCGTAAAAGATAAAGTGAAGGGGCTGCTGTCCCACATCCCACCTCTAAGATTTTACGTGCATGGTCTGCCGTATCTGTGTCTTCAAGGTAACCTGCGAGGTCCGAACTGCATTCCCACGTCCGGAAGCCACCTTCGTACACTCCAGGAACAATAACTGACGGTGAACCGATTAACTTCATTTCGTCAATGGTAGGTGCCCAGTTTGTGTCGGTCATCAGTCGATATCCTCCGCCGAACGTGTCGCATCGTAATAAGTAGAGATGCTGATTCTCTGCGAAAAGGATAGGAAGAGGTATGTAAGAAATTCGTGGAGGGAGATATTGTATCTACAAGACATTGGTGTCAGTTGTGTTTGCGCACAAGATTATATGATGTTAAACATTTCTCACCAAGTCTTCGACTCGGTATGTTACCAGAGGCGGTGATTGTATATCCTGGGTACGTTCCGGATTCACCTCTTTCATAATAGATTTCATACCCAAAAAATCATCACCTGAATCTTCAGGATTGGGATCAAGCTCGGACACTGACGGCTTCTGTTTTTGCACTTGCATGCTGTTCAGTGTTAAGGCAGACGGACAGCCCCAGTACCATTAAAGTTTTTTTTCAAAGTCCGTACGCCTAACCTGCTGAGTTTCAAGCGTACGCCGGAAATAAATAGATCTAGAATATAAGACTATCATTCAGAACAAACTGCTACTATTAGGATGTAATACAGTGTAGTAGACTTGCTTGATACAAACTTCAGTCAAGCTTGATTTTAGCTAAAAATTTTGTAGATTAAATGTTAATAAAATTATATTACAGCTAAGAAGTGTTTAAAGAATAGTTTTCTTCCTTAATATGGGGGCAAAAAAGTTCTTGTTGCAGCACAATAAATTATTTTGTAAACAGGTCAAAATGACACAGGTATAAGTCCTTGATATAAGTGTGACACCTAATTATTTGCACACAGAATTTGTGGCCCATCATGACTAGTCATTCATCTCTTCATTGCATTCTGCTTCATTTTGCTCATTTTCAACCTCATCTTTGTTCAATATTGGGGGGAGCTTTGGTTTGCAACAATTGTGCTTCTTTTCATATGGAGTTTATGCATTATTGATGATGAGAAGAGATGGGAATATGGTCATGTGTTATTAGCATATCACCTTCTGGTAGCCCAATATCTTTGTGGTCAGATTAAGGTCAAATCAGGTCAAATCCCACCTGAAGTTTTTTTAATTAGCAATAGGAGATGCATATCTTCCCTAATATGAACACTTTATAACAAAATCTCACAGAAAAATTGAGTGATTGCTAATTTAAGTTTGTATGTTATCAAAATTAAGTAAATTTAGATGAAAATAAATTCCTCCTGAATGCAATTCTTCTCCCTCCCTTATACAGTTTGGCTTAAATGTGGTTTATATATAGTAGATTTTTTGTGCAAAACCCTGTATCACTGAAATAAGAATAGACCCTGGAAAATCAATTTGTATCAAGGAGGTATCCTGTATCAAGAAAGTCTATTACACTGTATATGCAGAATGATAATGTCTCAGGTTACATCCATTTCTCCCTGTTCCGTGACCTTGGGATTTGTGGTCATCCACGAGGCATCCATATTCTTCAGTGAGTGCTTTATTTTCCGATTATCTTCTTCTTTTCGTTTGGACCGAAAGGCGAGAATCTCTGGGTGCGTCGGGGTGGGTGCACAACCACATGCTTCAAAAAGTGTTATGACAGCTGTAAAGTCTGTGGTGGGACTATACAGCGGCAAATCTACATGCACAATGTGTGATAGTCAAAAACAGCTTCATCCTTGAACCATATGGAACTGACTGAGTTGGAGCAAACGGAAGGCTGCCGCAATATTCAGACGACGGGTAGCCATCCCTAGATATCGAGCTTGATGTGAGTAAAAGGTTTGGATTTTCCAAAGAGAGGCTCACAATAAGCACATGCCACAATGCAGATATTGGTAAGATCGAATGAATGTATGAGGATGACATTTTCTGGGCTATCCTTCAATCCTTGATCAATGAACTCAACTGCTTCCGGCAATTTGAGTACTGTTTCATCCGATACGCTGTCTATCAAGTTCAAATGGCAGCGACCTATCCTCGGACTGCATTCGGTCACGATGATTGGCTGATGGGGGCTCATGGTCAGCAAGTGCGTGATAGAAGACCAGCGTATGAAAGATGCAAGCGATTGGGCACCCTGGGGAAGATCTCTGCAGGATGTGAATGAGAATCAGGTTGTTGGTAGAAATAAATAGGCCCCTAACTCAATCATGTAGAGCCTTTCATCCAATTGCAATGCTTCGCAACTTGAACTCAGAAGTAGGCCGTTTTCTTCCTGCTTACGTTTCCATTCACAGCTACACTGATATCGGTACAACTCAGACAGAAGACAGAAAGAACCAACTTACTATACCGGGTTTAGAATAGAAGGCGAATAGTTACAGGCCTTCCACATTTCCAGTTGTGCCAGAAAGCCGATGTTAGGTCGAGCAACAATTCGTTCTTAAGTCGTGCGATGATAAATTTGGGACGATCTGTTTGGCGCAGAATATGTGATCACTCACTGGATTTTACATATGAGAGAGCATTTTCGGCTGACATTCCTTGCGATTTCATCACTAAACGTACCTCAGTTCCAGCCAGGCGTCAAAAGTATCAGTCTTACAGCTGACCCAGTCACTTACAGAATGCACAAACGACAGTGACGCTTCTGGATATACCCATTACGCAATGCACATAGACCTTTCCGCCATTGTCTAAAGCGTCTTCTATGAATTGACATGCCTCGGGCAGCCGGATAAGAATATTTTCATGGGGAACATCGCCAATATGGATTGCCATGCGCGTACTTTGAAGTGTTCTCAGATCAATTTCAGAACTAGTCCTCTGTTGCTGCTGGACTTACGGTATGTCCCAAGAGCACTCGAAACAAACAGAGAGAATGTGTGTGATCCCGAGAGAACTCATCATTTCTGGGTCCAGAGCGGCGCCGAGGCTGAAGTCCCAAAGTTAATCTGACACAAGGACGAGAATACAGGGCTCTGAACTAACCCTCCAAGATAGAGACGATTCTCGATGATCTCGTCGGGAGTTCCTTTAAACATCGAGAAAAAAAGTGGGCCGCGACGATACGTCAAGACTACTGATTCTGAGGGAGAGGGAGAAAGCACAACAAGAGCTGATCCCGGATAACGGCAGCTTGAACGAATTTGATGAATCAGTCAAGTATGCGGCTGTAGACGCGCTTCCGAAGCTGCGTGGTCAAAGCGTGGGCAGGTGCCAATTGGGGAGTACGGATTACGACTCCCAGGTCTGACCTCGTGTTTAGGTTCTGCACATGAGCTCAGTAACAAAGGTCTGGGAGCGTTTGTTGGCAATCAAATCTAAGCTTCTCCTTCGCCCACAGCGCCCGATAATCAGGAACCCCGTCACGGACGCGTGACTGTCGTGACACCGTTATATTGCAAGCGCTTACAAAGGACGCGTCGCCTCCTCCACTAACAATGCCAATCCCAGCAAATACTAAGCCAACTGCTGCACCGGGAGGGATAAAGGCGTACTATCAGGCAAAGATAGAAGCGGCAGAGCTCACAATAAACCATAAAACCCAGAATTTGCGCAGGTTGGAAGCTCAGAGAAACGCACTCAATGCTCGAGGTGTGTGCGTCTTGTGTCAGTCATAAAATATGTTTACCTACCACCGATCTCTAGTAAGACTGTTGCGGGAAGAGCTGCAATTATTACATGAACCGGGTAGCTACGTAGGAGAAGTGGTGAAAGTGATGGGAAAGAACAAGGTGTTAGTCAAGGTGCAGCCTGAGGGAAAGTACAGTGAGTTTGCACCCTGTATTTCTTTCTTTCTTCTCATGCCCGAGTCTTAGTTGTTGATTTTGATTCGGATATCGACGTTTCCGCTCTCAGTCCAAGCCTTCGCGTGGCTCTACGGTCCGATTCTTACACACTTCACAAGATTCTGCCCAATAAGGTCGACCCCCTTGTTTCACTTATGATGGTTGAGAAAGTTCCAGATAGCACCTATGAGATGGTCGGCGGTCTCGATAAGCAAATCAAAGAAATCAAGGAAGTCATTGAACTTCCTGTCAAGCATCCAGAACTTTTCGAGGCTTTAGGAATCGCACAACCCAAGGGAGTGCTTCTTTATGGGCCTCCAGGGACAGGAAAGACCCTCCTAGCTCGAGCAGTTGCTCACCATACGGATTGTCGATTTATCCGTGTGAGCGGGAGTGAACTGGTGCAGAAGTATATTGGAGAGGGAAGTAGGATGGTTAGAGAACTATTCGTTATGGCTCGCGAGCATGCGCCTAGTATTATCTTCATGGATGAGATTGACAGTATCGGGAGCTCTAGAGGAGATGGCGGAAGCGGAAGCGGTGACTCGGAGGTGCAACGAACGATGTTGGAACTTTTGAACCAGCTGGACGGCTTTGAGCCCACGAAGAATATTAAAGTAATGACACACTACCGTCATTGACTCATTGCTGACCGTGGTTTCGCAGGTCATTATGGCTACCAACCGAATAGGTGAGATGTTTTCTGGCTCTCTTCTTACAAACAATACAATCCACATATATCATAGATATCCTTGACGCCGCCCTTCTCCGCCCCGGTCGTATTGATCGTAAAATCGAATTCCCTCCCCCAGGACCTGAGGCTCGTGTTAGCATTCTACGCATCCACTCTCGGAAAGTGTGTACCATCGCTCCTATTGCCCGTTAGCCACGGTTAACCACCGTTCTTATTAATTTTAGATGTCCTTACAACGAGGAATAAATCTACGGGCTCTGGCGGAAAAAATGGGACAATGTTCAGGTGCAGAAGTGCGTGGTATCTGTACCGAAGCAGGTGGGTTTTACGAGGATAAAGTGGTCCATTTATTGAGTATACAATATCCAGGAATGTATGCTTTGCGGGAACGAAGACAGCATGTCACACAGGAGGACTTTGAGTTCGCAGTCGCAAAGGTTTGTGGCTCTTGCAGACTCTCTCTCGTACAAT
This sequence comes from Gomphus sp. MG54, assembly GCA_003314385.1. Lineage (NCBI taxonomy): Eukaryota > Fungi > Basidiomycota > Agaricomycetes > Gomphales > Gomphaceae > Gomphus > Gomphus sp. MG54. The sequence goes on along the minus strand of QLPG01020016.1, from coordinate 25,966 downwards.
TGATGACGATGTTTGATTATTAGGTACTCAAAAAGAACCAAGAAGGGAACACATCAGTCAATAAGCTGTTTTCGTAATCTGCATGTTATTTATACCACAACGGGGATGTTTTTGAGTCTAAGATCCTGCAACATTGTGCATCAACCCTTAACAGCGCTAAACGCTCCGCTTACCTTGGCACTGGCGCTGGAAGAGAATACACCTTGCTCGACTCATTTCCCGGAAATAACGTAAGCACTTGGTTGACTAGCAAGACTCGAATGTCCTTGTTGTTTGCAACTGAGTTTCAATGTCGGACCCCTATAACAACTTGATGAGAGCTGTAGGCGTGTCGTAACCTTTCCCTTATTTCCCATGCGTGTCGCCAATATATACCCGTTGGTTTTGCTCTGTTGCTTCACTTCGAAGGTTGTGGCATGGGGTGCAGCAGGTTCGTGAAGACAACAGTTCCTTCAGGATGTATCAATTTCTCTTCATCCAGGACACGAGATCGCCGCAACTATCGCGCAAATGTACTTACTTGACTCCACGCGCAATGCGCTTTGCTCAATCCTTCCTGCATACGCGGACTGCCACCTTGCGCCTGTCGCGGCATGGGCTGATAAGATTAAATGGGCCTATAGGTGGTCATCAGCTCTGCACTACGTCAATGGCATCGGCGACCATCCTGGTAACCATTGCGTTTTTGGAGAGCAGGGCTGGATGGGTACCCCTGGAGTGAATGTTCTTGGTGGCATCAGCAATACGAGCTCGTGGTTGCTCGAGGGAAAGGATGGTGCAGAGGAGGCTCTCAAGTTCTTCGTACATTTTATGGGCGATATGCATATGCCCTTGCATCTGACGGGGAGGAACAAAGGGGGTAATGGAGGTTCGTCGCTAAATAAATACACTTGCACGGTTCTGATTAACCGTCGGCATAGACATTGTACGGTGGAACGGTCGAATCAAAAGTATGGGTTTCCCCTAATCTTCACATAACATGATCCAACACTACCATTTTAGAATTTCACGCTGTATGGGACGGTCTCATCATCGCAAAGGCCGTACGCATTGTTCCTCGCAACTACACTGTTCCCCTACCTCACAGACATGTCGAATCTACGCTTCGGGGTGCGATCTATGATCCTTACATTCGCCAAATCGTTTGGGAGGGTCTTTTAGGAGCATGGAATGGAGATTTACTTTCGTGGACTGATTGTCCTTCTGCACCTTCAGCGGGCAGCAACCCCTCCCAACATCCTCTTGGAATACCACCCACTGATGATGATACTGTCTGCCCGTACTTTTGGGCTAAACCTATTCACGACCTCAATTGTGCTATCGTCTGGCCACCAGCCATGGATTCGGACAACCATCCCCCAATCGAGCTGGACGCTCCAGAATATGCGGGACGGTTGGAGAAAGAAATGCTTGTGGGGAAATTATTGGCTATGGCTGGTGTTAGAATGGCGGCCGTGCTTAATACCATATTTGGCGATCCAGGGGAGAGCCAAAAACTTTTGAATTTGAACTACAATGGGATTTAAATTGACTTTGATCATCTCTACCTCTAGATGTTGTATACCACTGGGAGCATTTTACCCTTCATGTTATATCTTGTACTGTCATGACTCATTTAACGATGTTGAATTTCTGTGACCAATCATATAACTTGCACTCGGGAAACGCACATTTTCAGATGAGTGGAGGCATCATATAATCCATCATACACCTGGAGGCTTGCGTGAGTTGTGTTGTGATGTGAATCTCTAAGGAGCAGCAGGTTGGTCTTTCAACCTCGCCTTCGCTTCCTGCCTCCCTCTCTAGCCGCTTCCTTGCGTTGTTCTACTCGCTGCAAAAACTCCACCTTCTCCAGATAACCACCGGCCCTGCGATTTGCTTCCAAATCATCTTTAATGTCTTGCGACGATTCGACATGCTCCTTCCAATCCATTGCTGACTTGTCTATAGTAGATAATTTTTTTGCCTTTGCGGTCGCAAACATTGCATCCAAGGACTTTCTCGGTTTCCTTGGTCCTCGTTTGGGAGTAACACCTGCTTCATGTTGCGGTGTGCTCGATGAACTGGGTGTGGGCGATAGCACATTATTTGGGTCTGGCGACTTCCCAGGGAGGATTGCCTGTTGCTGACCATTCCATAAGGGCCACTTTTTAGCATCCGGAGAGTCGTCCGGCACTTCCTCCACTTTTCTGCAGATATAGGTTCAGAGTAGTTTAATTATCTTAATATCAATCATGGCTCACGTCACGTCTTCACCAGCAAAACGGTACTTTTTTAGAATTTTGACCATCTTCGTCTCGGATTGTTTACGTGGAGGTGGCGTTGACACTGATGCTTGAAAATCTGCCCACAACTTGGTTCTCGCCCTGATGCCGCGGTCTAGAATAACGTAGAAAAGGCATGAAAGAAACTCACTCTTCCTTCTTTGCTTGATCATCCTCTGTTTCGACGGGGAGTAGCTTTTGTTTCTTCTTTTCCCGAGTGCTAGACTCCGAGTCTGAAGAAGACTCTGTATATTGCTTCAATATGAGGACGATGACTAACTCCCTGCCACGGACCTAACCTGATTCACCTGCGGGGGGAACAAAATCTGGGTCATCTTCCGACTCGTCGTCTTCAATATTTCGCGGCAGTGGCCCCAGTAGTGGCATGCGGAAAAGAACGATGATGACTAAGAATTTCTTCGGAACAACACTCCTCCCAACGTTGTTTGTTATATGCTAAGTACAGTTGTTGTGTGAACGTATAAATACAGGAAAATTAACAGTATTGCTTGATGGTTGCTGTCAAGTCGGGTAATATTCGACAAACTTTCTCAAGTATCTTGGCTGATCATCCATTTGTTTCTCGTCTATTCAGCTCGGTCGGTTGACTTACGGATCCTGTCTTTCAATTTACGGTTCGACTCGCAACCGGACAACATTACAGTGGACGAGACGCTCAAAAACCTGCCAGATCCTCTTTTGCAACGCACTGCGTTCTATCAGAATCCATCTGAGCGCCCTTGGAGTGTCAGAAGGATTGGGGTCGCCAACGAGGTTGTGTTCAACCGGGTCGATTTAGCTGGTGCGTAGGGGTTGGGTGGATGTAACTAAACGTTGCGAACACATGTCGATTCTTCAGGTTTCCAAGAAGGCAGGTAATAATCCATCTTGCAAGAGTGGCGGTCATAAATAATGGTTCCAAAGCCCTTTCCAGACAGGTGACTGACCTCCAAGAACTCCTGGGCTCGGAATGGGACCATCGAGGCGTAGGGCGTGATGATGGAAAAGAAGCAGGAGAATTCAGGTTCAGTCTGTTTCCCCCCTTTGCCTTCGCTAATGTTCAGCTCACGATCCATGATGTAGCCCCATTTTTTGGAAAAAATCTGTCCTAAGCCTTCTCGAATGCGACTATTTTTGGCTGTCTAGTTCTCCTTTCAAAGCCGGGTCTAAGTATCCAGGAGCAGGGTCTGTGCGTATATGCACAGTCGCCCATTTTCTATCAGCCTCTGGAGAATTGACGGTTTTAGTAACTCATTGGGGTTCGTTATTCTCGAACCTGCTACTTTGATCCTTAATCAGTTTCTAGATGAACAATCCGATGCCCAGCGTCAACTAGCCGCATCTCTCATCCTACACCGAGCTAATTATGAAGCGTTACGAACCAACTCTCCAGTGATTTTACTTGGAGACTTCAACTCGCCTGCTTTTGGCCGTGACAATGCTGGTTATGAGATCATTACTGGTGTTCGGCCTCCCGTGGAAATCGGTCAAGACTTCAAATATAAATTTCCTGTATCGGCGGCATCTGTTCCGTTCACTATGATAGATTTTATGGGCGCTGCTCCCCGGCCAAATGTCTCCGGAAACTATGGTATTTGCACTTTCTATTCAGATCCATCACGTCTTGCTTAATATCCACCACCATAGCTACGTATACAGGCTTCTCCCAAGTTAATGACGCTTCCTCCTTCGCTCGCATTGACTTTATCATGGGGGGTTCTAACCGTGGTTGGTCAGTTTTTTTCAATCCAAAATGGAAAGCCATGCATTTTGTCATTGACCAATTGTGTTACCGTTGTAGGCGAGTAGACAACTACAGAGTCGGCCAGTCGTTACACGATGATGGGGTGTATGGGAGTGACCACCGGCCAGTATTCGCTGATGTGCAGATTTCGAAGTAGTAGTGAACCCTTGAGCCCCCAGAGCGATGGTGTCTTATACCCAATTATCCTCATTCATCAGAGCTGCCTATTATGCTTGTGAACTGTTGTTGAGTAGATTCTCTGAGCGAGTGATCATGAGCCCATTCGAGCTTGTTACAAGTTAGTTGTAACTAATTCTTGTTCCGTGGCGGGCGTTATTTACGTAAGTTGGCCCCCTTCATTACTTACACCTTCCTCGTCTCGCTACGATGCAGTCCCAGCTCGAAAAAGCCTTGTCACAGATACAAGACAAGCCTGCATTACCCGAACTTGACTTTACTCAACATCATCTCGATGATGGCAACGTTGGTGCGTCGCTGGACCATTTTCATTACTGATCGATTGTGAATGGAACCTTGCAAGTTCAGTTTCCACTCAGGAGCGGATTGTTAAAGATGTGCGTGATAATTTTTAATGTCTTGGAAAGAGTTCTTTGCTGATATGAGCTCACTTGCATTTTTATCTGTTGGGACTTGTACTATTTTAGGTTCAAGCTCCCGCAATGTTCCTTCCTACGGATGCCCAGTTTTTTTCTTCTGAGGACAGATCGAAACCAGACATTGCCTTTCTGAAGAACCACTTCTATCGTGAGGGTCGTGTAACAGAGGAACAAGCCTTATACATTATAACCAAGGCGACCGCTCTCTTGAGGAGCGAACCGAACGTTTTGGACGTCGATGCACCGATCACAGGTAAGTTGATAACTTTCTCAGTCTTTCATAATATTCAAATGCTCGTAACGCCTGTAGTCTGCGGGGACATTCACGGACAATATGTGAGTCGTCGGATTTTTATTGATGATAGGCTGTTTTATATTCACCGATTGTGAATGAAACAGTATGACCTAATGAAGCTCTTTGAAGTGGGTGGCAATCCCGCAGATACTCGATATCTTTTTTTAGGAGATTATGTCGACCGGGGTTATTTCAGTATTGAGGTATGTTCTGGCTGTGTCATCTTCGTTCTTATATGAATCAAGATCGGTTCCAGTGTGTCCTCTACTTGTGGTCACTTAAAATATGGTATCCAGACACGTTATTTCTTTTACGGGGGAACCACGAATGTCGCCATCTAACAGATTACTTCACGTTCAAGCTGGAATGTAATCACAAGTACTCGGAAACCATCTACAACGCATGCATGGATTCATTCTGCACTCTTCCACTAGCTGCTATCATGAACAAACAATTCCTTTGCATTCACGGTGGACTGTCGCCAGAGTTCCAAACTATTGACGATCTACGAATTGTAAGCTCCATTTATGCTGTTTGAAACATATACACTGGATTTCTGGTATCTAGATTGACAGATTCCGCGAACCTCCAACCCACGGATTGATGTGCGATATTTTATGGTCCGACCCCATCGAAGAATTCGGTCAAGAGAAGACGCATGATAGTTTTGTACATAACCATGTTCGCGGGTGCTCTTTCTTCTTTACGTGGGTTTCACCATCCGCAGTCCTCCCAACATTTTCGTGACGTGTCGGGACTCGCAGCTATCAAGCGGCATGTCAATTCCTAGAAAGGAATAACTTGCTCTCCATCATTAGGGCACATGAAGCGCAGGATGCGGGGTACGTGATTTGTCCCCATCAATTTCATCCGCTGTTTACTGGACTACAGATACCGCATGTACCGCAAGACCAAAACGACCGGGTTTCCTTCTGTAATGACCATCTTTTCTGCCCCCAACTACCTCGACGTGTATAACAACAAAGCAGCGGTACTCAAATACGAATCTAATGTGATGAACATTCGACAATTCAACTGCACTCCACATCCGTATTGGCTTCCCAATTTCATGGACGTCTTTACGTGGAGCTTACCTTTCGTTGGAGAAAAAAGTGTGTATCATTTTATGCATGTTTCTTACACATTCCTCAGTGTACGATACGGCATTCCAGTCACAGACATGTTGGTCGCAGTTCTCAATTGTTGCACGAAGGAGGAACTGGAAGAGAGTTCATCAGATGAGGAGGCGCCTGTCGTAGTGTCGCCTACTACTACACGGACAGATGAACTCGCTGAGCGGAGGAAGGTTATCAAAAACAAGATTCTTGCAGTTGGAAGAGTTTCTCGGGTATTTGCACTTCTGCGGTGCGTATCACTAATACTTTACTTCCATCGCGAAACTCGAACATACTTCTGGGCTATCCAGTGAAGAATCAGAGAGAGTCTCTGAGCTCAAGAACGTGTCGGGATCGGCTAAACTGCCTTATGGTGCATTGGCGCTCGGTGCAGAAGGTATCAAAGACGCAATTACTAACTTCGACGATGCGTATGTTTCTGTTTATTATTACCCTTCAGTTCCTTGAGATTGACCCTCAAACAGGAGGAAATCTGATATTGAGAACGAGCGTCTACCGCCGGAACTCATTGACCCAACATCAGAAGAAGCAATACCTTTCTTGTCCAATTCTACCACACCTACTTCCGGAGGACAATCTCCTATCACTAGTGGAATTGAAGAAGCAATTGTATCTGGTTCACTCCCTGCGACACCCGCGTCAGCCAGTTTCAGTTCGCCAGCGACGTCCCCTACAAGTGGCGTATTCCGACGAGGGCACGCACGTCAACAAAGTCTGGGAACGACGAAGACGAGCCCCAGTACGAGGAGGCGTAGCATTGAGAGCACGATCTCGTTGATTAAGGAGGCTGTAGATGGTGCCCCTGGTGGGGAGCATGACTTGGGGAGTCTTGCAGATCAACTGTCTAGTCCTAGCAAGAGTGTTCCCAGCTCACCGTTGAACGGGAATTCAAAGGCGACAGAGATGAGACCAACCTGGACACGATGAGGGGGTGTCAGGATGGGACTTTTGGTACTGTTTGAGTATATATATATACCCTTCAAGTCATTCATTGTACAGGTTTATGTATTGGAGGTGTTTCTTTCTGGCAGGTTTTCGGTATAACAAGTATTCTAGTGCACATGTGCACAGTCCATCTTTTATAAATCGGCATGCTGTCTGTGTTGTATACTGTATACGACTGATGTCTCAAAAAAGAAGTACCCAGTATTTTAATTTATGCACATCTATCCACTTGTAACAACCAATATCACCCGTATAATTACTCTGAGCTGACATTGCTGGGTATCTGTTACATTGCCAGATGAGTTCAAACTGAAACGTCTTAAGCGGGGCTAACTGGAAAGAACTAAGGAATATCATGGACAGTTAACCAAGGCGCCACGATACACAATCATAGAATACAGTGACCAAAACTAGTGCAGTACGCCATCACCCACACATGTCGACATCATTATAGGCGTGAAATGCGTCACGACTGTAGCCTATTACCATGGATTTCATCATCACGAACCGGCATATCTATAACCGTAGTGCAATTATAGGTGTCCTTTCATTACCGAAAAAAAGTACCGGACGACGTTGGCTCCGTCGCTCCAATGCAAAATGGGCGAATAGCCAATATGCCAAAGTACGCCCAGTGAGCCGTGTTGACACCAGTGGAAGCTAATTCATGACGTTGTAGAGTGTGAAAATGAAGAATGAAATGATATATATATATGAGGCTTACGAATGGAGGAGGAACAGTGGGGATCCTCCCCGTGGGCGGCGCAGCGTCTTGTTGTGTTCTCAGACCCAGGATCAGGATTCTGCCAGTATTCGATGCTGAGGTGAATGAATGCATTGATGTCAATCAATCCGTAGAGGACAAAAAAGGCGGTAATTTAAGGTACTAACCCGTGATGTCGATAGAAGTGATTAGACAGGGAGTTGTTATGAGCAACGAACTGATTTTGAAAGGCGGGAGACGTTCCGGTGGGTATCATCTATGCAGTGCAGCGTTGGTTGTTAGAATTGAAATTAGATTCCTCTCATAAGCATTAAAATGGGATGTTCGTACGGTGGGTACACCATCATAAGTGTGCACCACGCGAAATACATGTTCCTAGTACAGGATCCAGTTTGAGAAACACTGAGTTAAATATACTGATCACTTACGCCCAGTTCGGCGTTTACCCAATTGGCATAGACTGAGTTACCCGTCCGGGGCTGTCCTATGCATTCGTAACTCTCTCACACACAAAATTCCACGAAGGGATAGAGAATGTCACACACCATAAGTGTACACGGTAACATTTGACAATGGGAAATTAGCTTTCAGTGACATGGCAGCAACTGAGGCAAGAGCGCCGCCTAGTGAGTGCCCGGTTGTGACAAGGCTGTAGCCTGCGTGATACAGTCATTGATGCGGGGAAGGGGCAGCTGAGTTCGCTGATTGACACATACCAGGATGCACTTGGAGTTGCACACGTACAGTACGTATGATCTCAGTTGCGACGGCGTTCCAACTGAGTGGATCATTTAGATGGAGAGCACATGGTTACATGGAACATACGCGTTAAGAAATCCTGCGTGAACCTTTGTATCCTTGGGAGCCACCACGCCAGGCGAGTCGAACGGAGCCAGGTAAACACCGGCATCAATGATAACATCCGTGATAGACAGGCTGAAATAAGCATCGTCAGATGGTTGTGATTGAAACATGTTAGCTCTGTAGGGTTACCTGCCCCTGAGTGCTATGATGATCTCTTTGCGGAAATCATCGCGTGCAATAAAACCTTGTGTCTGCAATACGATAATTAATGAGGTGGTTAATACATGTAGACTCTGATGGGGAAGTTATATACCTCTGTTAACAGATTCTTGAACTTGGTAGTACAGGTTAAACCCCAGCACCAAGCTCTCGGCGATAAAATGCAGACTGACAGCTTCAACGAGAACTTGACCATTAGGGTGGCGGCATATTAAGGCGTATGCACTTGAAGCATACTTGAAGTCTGTATTTTCATTCGTTTTTTTATATTTAATAACTGCAAGCGAAGATGGGAGAGAGTTGCTCACAGAAAACAAGATCAAGATATACATCTAGGCCATAAAAATATCAGCAAATCCTTCAGATGATCTTTACCATACACACCAGTAGAAACATGCAAGTTGCCTTTGGATAAACTTGCCAACGTCATTAACATAAAGACAAGTCCAAGCAGGAGCAGAAAGGGGCTATTCATGACATAGACAAGTATGATACAGGGATTGAGCTGCTTGTAGAACAAGTGGGAAACCCGGAGAAATGGCAGGAAGGATTAGAATAATGTCTGTTGGACTAGTTCCTCACTACCAGTGCATGAAACGGAAAGTTGAATACCAGCTGGAGGTCGTGTGACCATTAAATCGTGACAGCTTCAAATGTCACGTAACGTCATGCACACATCATTAGTTTCTGAAAAACTCAAAGTCTAACATTGGCTGATCCGTGATATACGAATTTCCAATGTACAACGAATTTTTTACTTTGGCTTGCTCTCCTCCTGACGCTTGCCTGTGCACACACCCTTATTGTTACCACCACTGCACACCCGATTTCCTGCTAATTTTGCTGCTAATTTCATACTTATGTGAGGGCAGTGGATCTTTTTAAGGTTCTATAGGACGTCCGAATTGACATCGCCAAGACACCTTCCCCTGCCATCATTGTTGGGCACAAACGTGACGCGCCACTATTTACATATCTCGACACCAATAGTTTATAAGCTATCATGGAACTCCACTTACTGAAAGCTGTGATGGTGGCAAGTGAACTATTTCTGGCGGGTTCTATTCATACAGAATCATAGGGTCTATGCAATCCCGTACGTTCCAATGAAAGTTCGACGGGTTCGGTTCATCGTCGCTCATTCCATTATGGATGCCATTCGCATGCGACGGCCAATGCCAATGCACTCGTCGCAGGTTCCATGCCCTATGTCAAAAGGATGCCCTCGGATGCATCTTGCCACCCCAAGAAACTCGAGAGAAGGTATGTCGTTACTCAGATGTAACTCGTAAGAACACCATAACCGGTAAAATATTGGGTGTAATTAACTCTTGAGATATTTTCAATGACAGCAAGAACCACTTGTCAGGAATTAAAATAGCATTTGAAAGTAGATGTGCAAACTGGTGAAACTAGGGCTAGCCCGATATTAGAATGAAAATATGTAGCTTCAAATAAATGCAGAGGAAACTGGAGAAACCGGGTCAAGTGGAACGGGGGAAGTTTGAATGTCATTGCTGGCTATGGGGAGTGATATGAGGTTGGTAAAAAGAACAATTTGACAGCATGCAACACCTACAGACACTGTGTATAACGACGTTATCACTTGTTATGGGAGCAGGGCTGATTACTAATCATCTGGCGCCTCGATTTCCATCACCGCTCGATTATAAGTAAATGTCTACTTTCCAGGAGCTCATCCTAGAGGAAGATGAAGCGGGCAGAGTTTGTCGCCAATATACCTGTTACGAGAACTCGGTGGATATTCTGGTAAAACTTTCTTTCGGTTTGAAATTGCACTGTGGATGAACACCCGTGTGTTATGTGAAAAAGGACGACGGCTCGTCAAAGGATCAAGGAATTTATAAGAACATACTAGAAACTTTATCAGCCATATTTATGCCCGCTGGATATCCCAGTAGCGTCAGCTCAGGTCAATACAATAGCTTTATTTGGTCTCTTTGGACCCCCTGAATGACGCTCCTCATCCAAGATTACTTCAAGTATCTTATTTTCTTCTTCCCTTTATAAGTACCACCTTCGAGTTACAGCTACGTTTCTCAGATACCAGCTCTACGATTCACTCCAAGCGTTCAGCAGTTCCATCGCCGGTCTGCTTGCTTCACGAGCCGTGCTAGAAGGTATGATACAACATCGTTAGAATGTGCTAGTTCTCACAAAGCTAATGTTATTTTTCCTTCTTATCGTGAGGTGTCGGTGTAGGCGATGCCAACGCGTCTGCGACACATGCTTTACTGTTGACGATCACACAAGATGCCGTCAGCCGTCTAGCCAGTGAGCTTCTTACCTTGCGCACCAAGTGACAATAGCCTCACAATCTCATTTTCGTTTTCGGGTGAAACAAAAAAATCGCGTTGAAAAATGAATAAATAAAAATAAAAGCGATCCTGTTTGCGTGGCGCATTGGCACGGCTCTCGAGCCGGAAGCGAAACGATACCGACTCCTCGCTGACATTTTCAACGATGGCGCTATGATTATGGACTGTCTTTCGCCCGCTCTTCCTAAACATGTGCGGTTGTTTTCCTTGTGTGTCAGCGGATCCCTTCGTGCGCTCTGTGGCGTCGCGGCTGGTGGTGCCAAGGCCGCCCTCAGTGTACACTTTGCAAGAGCGAATAATGTGGGTGACCTGAATGCCAAAGATTCTAGTCAAGAGACTGTGATAGGCCTGTTAGGAATGCTGGTCAGTCGGTTTGCATTTCACCCTCTCTTTTTTTCATTTCTGAATATACAAAGACAGGCCGGCTCATTTGTCGTTTCCCGTGTGACGACACAAACCGCTACCTGGTCTCTCCTCCTTCTCCTCTTGGCCATCCACCTGTCCACAAATTACTTGGCAGTCCGTGCGGTTGTGATGACTTCGTTAAACCGACAGCGAGCAAATATCTTGTATGCCCACTATAGGGAAACGGCAATAACCCACTCCCCTTCCCAAGTGGCGAAGCGGGAACGAATTTTCGCAGCGGGGAGTTCGTTGCGTCGTGGTGGTGGTGGTGGTGGGGATGATGAACGTGGTATTTACTTGGGTTCGTGCGAGATTGGCGTCAGGTTAGACCGCCTTTTTCGGACGTCTTCCTTTGCGGCCAAGGGACTTGTTTACCCCCCATGGACACGCCGACTCATGCTAATATTCGCGAAGGAGAAGTACATCTTGTGGTTCAGCGGTGTCTCCCGGCGGGAATCATCGACATACCAAGCATACAGCATCTGCTTGGAGAGAGGGGCGACCGCTTCTGAACAGCTCAAAGCCTGGGTGCATGCGATGGAACTTGCGTACATGGTTCACGAAACGGGTCCCTTGCAGCACGCACGCTCCGACCGGTCTTTGGACCTTTTAGAGGAAAGCCTGCGGAAGGTCAACAACTTGTTTCCGGTGCTGGTGAAGGAGATGTTGGAGGCTGGCTGGGATGTCGAACATCCTGCTTTGTTGACGAGGTCGGTTTTTAGGATAGGGCGTGCCGCATGGACTGGGGGAGTTGAAGTCGAAGAAAAGAAGAAGAAATGAGGTTTTATGTATATATATATATCATATGTGTCAGAGATCTCACAATACTGTACTGTACGGGATGAGATTCTGTTTATTTTTTCCTTTGGTCCCGTTGCGGGATTCAGAATTCAGTAAAAGTGTCTCCGTTTAGCACCTTCCTAACTTGATGAATATCTAACTAAGCTCAGGCAGCTGTCCATCTCCTGCCCATTTGCCCAGTCCACTTCTATTGACGCTTGATTTCTGCCTTGACAATCCTATGCGGGCGACGTGTGACATGAGCATTACATCTCTTGACATTAACCCTTAACATTAACCTCCTTATGATCTGTAGATTCACCACACCTCCCTCCCTTAAGAGGAGGAGGATATGCAATACTAGACATCAGACATGCAAGTCGGATGGATGTCTACTATTCCATCATCCTCTGAAGGGTAACGCCTGGGCAACACACCAAGCGTAAAATTACTACTAGAACCCGTTGTAAATTCAAGAACATTCAGCCAATGGTATGTTTGAGTGGTTTGAGTTTTACCTGATACAGTCAAGTCAGTCCATCTCAGCATTTCATTTGCTGGTCGGTAACTCAAGACCCCACACATCCTGCAACCGCAAATAACGATTGCCCCTTTCTGAATCAAGACTCGGGACATCACGCCCTCAGTGAAGAACTATAGGGCGGCTTCTCCGAACTCGTGTGAAAAATAAATAAATAAATAAAACGCAACCTGCACATGCGAATTCACCCTCATTTTTTTTTGTTTGCTCCATACACACACACCTCTCTTTCTATTTCATCTCTACTTGTTACGAACACTTTGCTATTTGGGCAGCAGGGCGTGGAAACTGATTATTCCAAAGTACCTGCGTATCCAACGTACCTGATTATCCAAAGTACACGCCCAAAAACGTTTTGGCTACATTAAACCCGAGAAGCGAGACAATGTAGGAGCAAAAGACGGGGAGGAGAGGGAAGAGTAATAGTTCCGTGCGAATAAGGAAAGGGAGGCTAGACATGCCCAAGTATGTCCCATATACATACTGTCCGGCTCTGTAAGAAGTAGACGTCCAACGTAAGAGCCCTTGAAAAATTAATTAATCCACCGAATGTGGCACTTACGCGGCGAGATAGAGAGTATTCCCTACCCATAAACACACCCAGTTGTCTCTCGTGATGAGTGAGACTAGGAGGAGCTGTGCGAGCCCTAATGCGAGAAAGCACGGGAAGAAGGAGTTGATCGCGACGTCGAATGAGTAGCCCCACTCTACGCGTGTGCTGTCCGCCGCCACGTGAGATGGAGGAGCGAGAAGGACGAAATTAGAGAAAAAATAAAGCGCGGTTGCGGCAATGAGGCTTGTGAGGAGGAAGTCCCGAAATATCATGAGCAAGGAGAGGCGGATGGCGAGGAGTGGGGATAATGAATAGACCAGGGACCATAGGAGAGATACGACTATCCAGATTGTTCAAAAAAGAGGTGATCAAACTCGAAAAACAAACTACTGGAAGAGAAACACTGACTGATGATGCAAGTAGATATGAGGATGAGAATGGCTGGATCATCCCTTGCCCATGTATTTTTGATCTCTGGATTAACTTGATGTCAATATTCTGTCTTTCTGCCGTGTACGAAACAACGACTGCGAACGTTTGTGAAAGTATACATTCTTGTACCTGATACGCAATGCGATCAGTCTTCAAACCAAAGAAAGGAAAAGAAAAAAGACAAAGCAAGTTTCGGGCGGCGTACATTCTTCGGGGCGCAATGCACAGATATGTCAGCTGCCATGCCGCCATCTCAAAGTCCTGCAAAAAAAAAGAAACGATCTCAATTTATATGGCACAGATACCTCACAAACGACGATGCGTACCATCTGCCGGAACTTGTGTAACCGTCTGAATATGGCTGGAATCCTTTGGGTGTGACGTGCATATTCGGTGGGTGCGTGAATGAACTGGTAATGTTCGTTAGGCGTCGTGGGGGCGGAGACCGGGAGGATGCCGCTTGAAGCCATAGAGGCATAGGCATGTATTCTTGGACGTCGAAAGAGTGGTGATGGGCGCGAAGACAGCGTGAATATAAGCTAGTGGTTAAACGCGCATAAGTGTCGGGGCTCTAAAAATTCTCAGACTTCTATTTGCGGCCTTGTCTTTCTATGTTCGTATATACGTGCAAGTATACGACGCCCTTTTGATTCAATATCAATCCCAGTCTCAAAGGATGACCTTTGGGATGCCATCTTTTTCTTTCAAGTTCTCTTTTTACACCCGAGCCTCGGGCCGGTAGTTGATCAGATTAGGCACGGCTTCGTATATCGCCTGCAGGAGAGGGGGATGTTAGCTGACCCCTCAGGGGCCAGTTTGGAGAACAGTAACTCACGTTACGATACAGCCCCTCGAGTTTCATCCTCAACAGACACTTTCCCATGAGTGTTGTTCGTGCTGGGTCTAGCCACGCGTGCCAAAGATGACTATCTCGTGGCACACGGGTTTCAAGGCTGTTCCTAACGAGCTCCCATCCACGTCCGTTATGGTGGAAGCCAAGCACACGGATGAGGCGGTGCAAATGGCTGTGAATGAGACAGTGATACAGCCGTTTTTGCGCGTCGTGCACGTTGGGGACGACGATGCAGTGGTTGGGAAGTGTATCCAGCATGACACCAGTAGACGCGAGAAGAGTTGGGGCATGAATCCTCATCCCGCCAAAATCGCGGAAGACAAAACCAGTAAGTTCTCCGGTGAGTCTATCGAATCGCACCAGTGTATTTTGACCGTGCGCTTCAAAGGCAACACCGTTTAGGAGCAATGGAGGAATAAATGCGTCAAATATCATGTTGATATAGCTGTCAATTTGAACATGCCTTTGTTAGCTCAGTGTTGCGAAATTCTAGGTCACATACCGTTCAAGAAATGTGTACTTTTTATCCACCGTATCCAGACCAAGGGCAGTGACAACGGCGGGTGTCTGGTCATCCCTGTCTCCACATCCATTCTCTACTAATGCAGCAGCAACCACGACCTTTTCTCCTCTCTCTTCTCCATTATAAACCTCTCTGATCACGGCTGTGCAATGTTTTGCGATTTCGGGATCCTCGTGGCGGTACACCGCACTCGCGACCTCGTTCTCGATGATGAGTATCTGACGGTTAATAGCGAGGTGTGGAACAACGTCACGCCCAAACCGCGGGCCAGCATGCGCTGTAAAGTGGGAAATGGTGCGCAGGGCGGAGGATATCTTCACTCCAAGTGACAGCTTCAAAGTGAGCTCCGGCGAGCAGGGAAGCGTAAGAGTTCTGCGAGAACGTAAATTGATCATTATATCACGCAAAAGAATGCTGCGCCTGCCTGATGCTAGCCTGTGCGGGAGCGATTACACCAAGTTTTTCTGGAAGAATCTCGGCATCGGGGAACTTGGCTATGATGTTCGGAATTTGCAGCTCGTGCACGGGGAAGAGAACTCTGCCCTTGGCTACCTCTAGAGGAGTCTCAGCATTCTTTGCCGCAGAGTCCCGAAGCGGAGCAAGGAGCTCGTCGAATGGACCCTGGATCGAAAGACAAGTACGGGAGAGAGACACGAAGCGGACGCGAGGCTGATAGAAATCATATTCACCAGGGAGTATTTCAGGAAGCGGAAGTATTGTTCTTCGTGCGCGGTGCATCTGCGAAAGTAAAGTATGTCGGTATATGCGGGTGATGTATATAATATATGGATATTAACTGGGTGGGTTGGATGACCTTCTACGACCGCTCTCTCCCATTCAATGCTAGCTGAATCAAGGGTGGGACGGGGAGGACAATTCTCATACGCATGTTCTGACAACTGGCATGAGGCAAACATGGAATCTCTGAGTGAGAACTTACTTTGCCAGGCAAAAGAACTGCGCAGCTCGTGAGTTATTTCATTTTGGTTTGCAGGATGGAGCTGCATCTCGGCGGAAAATTTCTTCCATAGATATAACGGATCCAGCGACAAAGAAAGAATCGTATGTTGGGTGGAGTTATAATATGGGAGAGACAGGCTAGACAAGATAGTGGTTGGAAGATCAATCTGGTTCGTTGAATGATCAATGTACACTCGCTAAATATAGTGGAATGACGACGGACCTTCGGCGCAGGGTTGATACAAGGATCTTCACAAATTTCGTAGATCCATGGCAACATGTCCAGCGGATCGACAAGTCCGATTTCATTCTCAACGGTAGTAAGTCCTATTGGTTTGAGAATAGGGTTAGTTTGCAAGGGAACAATAGCAAATATATCGGCAGAGGGGTATGGTTTTTCAAGAGAGACCCTCGAAGCACTTGCTTGTCTGGAAAGAACGACGCAAACTCCGACAGCTTTTGAAGATTGAATGGGAATAAATATGGCCTTGAGAAGAGACTCTGTGATGAGGCATGAGAGGAGACGAGAGGTAACCGCGAACGCGGCACGATCAGGATATGACAGTCGACCAATCGATAGCATTGCGACAGGGGTAGAATGTCGTATGTAGAGGAGGTGGGATGAAGTTTTAAACTGTACTACAATAGGTAAAGATCGGAATATGCAGGGGTTATGTAGGGTGGAAGGACGCCATCCACATCCGTAATTTTGGATGGATCCAGAGACGAGTGATTAGTCTAGCTGAGAACAAGGCATATGGAAATATTGAATAGTAGCAGGACATTAAGGGTAGTCTTGTACAATGTGACATGTAAAGGGATCAATGGCGAGCCCACGGTTGATCGCCGTAACAGTAGCACTTTGTTGAGTGAAACATGATGACGGCATTGACTCATATCAGATAAGATCATATCAGATAATATTAGACGTCACCCTACGGAGTCCAAATTTGTGGAATCTCTTCAACCGCTTCTGAACGTTCGGGACCCTTTGGCCTGCAGGGCGGGCCCTAATTAACCCTGATCTCTCCATCTCTCCGATGCCAACACATAGGCGACTCCCGTCCAAACTTGGATTTTCATATTTGGTGCGTCAATCGCATCTTACACATCTTCTTATGGTCAAAGGGCTCACCGAATCGTTTCCGGTAGTTCCGGTTGGGTAATCTGGCAAGCACCGCAAATTAACTTTCCATAGGTAGAAAATCTGATAACAAGTGGTCATATGTGCTGAACAAGTTGTCGTTTTTTTCTAGAAGCCTCTTCTATGGCGAGGACGTATAACACATTCGATTTGATGTAATCTGCGTATCGTCACTCGACTAATTCCTAGATGGGTACGGCCGAGTTAATTATAAGTTGTTGGAGTCCTGCTGACTCCGCTAGTCTAGCACCTTCCTACTTCCGTGTTGATCTAAAATGTCGTCTGCCTTTGCCTCTGCTCTTTCACCTCTGGATCGAGCATCTTTTGCTACTTCGTCGCGTCTTCTGTCTTGCTTCATCACAGAATCTCTCCTCGAGGCGATCTTTGTCCCGACATGTCCTAGTCCTCAAGACCGCCTTGTAGGCACAGCTGTTGTCTTAAATCCACTTGCCGGAAGGGATGATGCACGTTGCACCATGGACGATATATTCGCGATCATCCCCCTCCGCAGCATTCCCGTATTCAAGCCTAAGAGTGACACCATGATTGCACTCCTTGACCCTCTGGACATGCTCCCATACGTGTATCAGCCCTGCCATGATGTAAAGCCTTGTCTGACTCAAGGGGATATTACTCAGGTATGTCGTTGACATTAGTCTCTAGGAGTGAGTTGGAGGATCCCTTTCCGTGCATTCATTTGTTGCAGTGGGTGGGCGACCCTCAGCTCCAGGTCACAAATGTAGAAGCTGGAGCTGATGCCTGATCCCGGATAGCATCCCGAGCTCCCCCCAACAATTTCTCACTTGATTACTGACGGTACACATTTTATTACCCAGTCCGAAAAATACCTGCCATGGGAGGATCAGCTCCGTCTCGGGCTTTCTCAGATTGTATCAGGAGCGGCACATATGCCACTCGTATCCGTTCCGGGCCCGTTCCATCTGTGGACAAAGTTCGCCGATGTATTTAGCATCGCAAAGGAGATGCAGGAGGCCGTGGCAGAAGAACTTCGAAGCTCCGTCGTTTGGCAAAGTAGTGTTCCCTTCCCACCACTACCCAATGCCGGCTGAGAATATGTGCCCAGAGTATTCATACGAACATCCTCCACAACATCCAGTTTTTGAATCTCCAAGCATTGTATGGGAGCAATGCATCATAGGAGGGCATCCCACACACCCTGTAAGTTTCTTCTAATCCTATTCACTTTCAAGTATTCACGTGTGTTCCGTTAGATGCACAAAGCTCGTCGAGCGATGCCTCCGATTCCACCAATCCATCCGGGTGACTATGACTGGCAACATCCACAAATCCGTATCGTTGCCGCTCCTCGAGCTAGCTTGTTCATACAGGGCGCTTGGGACGATCTCGTCGCTCCAATTTGTGCGGCTGCAGCAAAGACTGCAGGGAAACCTTTCAATATCCTTGAGGGCCATACATTTATTCCGGTTCATGCCATTCAGATTCCAAATATACAGGAGAAGTTTCCAGAGACGACTGTGCTTCCTGAAGAGTATCACGTCGATGCGTTTGCTCAGCAAAGTTTGAGGTACATCAAACACTCTCATGCTAGCCTTAGGTGTTGACGGCCTACAGGTCGGTAATTGTTCCCTCGGCACTACCCACACTCTCTTTGAAACTCGCTCTTGGAGTGCGCCTGACGTCCGCTATACGAACCATCTCGCCCCCGTCGGCCTTCCTGGGTCCGCGCTTTTCCAGAGAAGTGGTCCCCCGTCTAACCTACGACCGCGCACTTCTCATCGTGCAGCGCGAAATCGCCAGCGTTTCGCATCATCATTCTGATCAGGAGGTCGCAAAGCACCTTGCGTGTATAGTGCGTGAAGCGTATGAAAATACCTGCGCGGAGGAGCATGGCGAGCGTGCTATTGTTTGCACTGCGCTGGTGGAGACGGGGTATGGCTGCGGCGTGGATGGAGAAGTGCCTTTGGTCCAGTTGGTATTCGGGCTTGATACTGAGGAGAAACGAATAGCTTGGTTTGATAGGTGCGTTCATTTATTCCTCTCTCTTTTACGTCAGTCCCTCGGGTCTCACGGGGTATAAACGCGGTCACTTTTTTTGGTTTGGGCTAGATTCGTCGATATGTTCTTCAAAGCTTTTCTGCCCCCGGTGATCGCCAACGGCGTCGCGTTCGAGGCACATCCGCAGAACACACTCGCACGGTTCGATGCACAGACACGCCAGCTGAAGGGTTTTGTCATTCGCGACTTTGGAGGTCTGCGTATTCACCCGCCTACGCTGCTCGCCTCTACGGGTCTGCAGACACTCGACGGCGGCGGAGGAGGCATTGGAGGAGGCATTATCATGCCGGGGCACTCTGTCGTCGCAGACACGCTCGCGGACGTCCATTCACGCCTGTATCACACGCTCATCCACAACCACCTGCAGCAGCTGACCCGCGTACTCGATATCCACCATAGCGGCGCAGGCTGGAAGATCGTACGGCGCCGGCTGAGCGAGCAGATTCCTTTGGGCCATGAACTGCACACGCTGTGGCTTGATCCAGAATCCGACACGGTGCCTGGAAAATGCTTCATGCGCATGAGAATGCAGGGGATGTATCGCACGGTAGGTAAAAAAAAAGAAAGCAAAAAAAAACGTCACCGGGAGGGGTTTTTGTTTGTTTGTTTTTTATCCCATTCGTTGCGCTGACTCGGGCTTTTGCAGCACTTGCATAGTCCATTTCCCAATCTAATCCATTATGCAGGAACTGCTAATGATCGCGCATTGTCACCGGATATAGTAGGTAGATGTTAATGGACTATTGGAGGACACCCCATCTTTTTTTTTTTCAGTAGTCTTAATGGGGTGTTTTATAATCAAAGATCTTTGATGTATGCCGTGTTGTACAACGTGACATGTACGTACGGTAGACCGCAGGAACATTAGTAAGGCTGGAACGCATGAAGACCGGTTAGTTATAACCCTACGTAGAGCTTCGCAGCACCTCAGTGAATCTACTATTTACTGAGTGATTTATACTTTTGTTAGACAGACAAGTTATACTCACAACACTGTAGATAATCTAACCTGGCTTATGTACTACATTATACACCTCAGTGAATCTACTATTCACTGAGATAACTTGTACTAGCTGTGGTAGTTGTTTCAGGTTACGGGCCCAACTAATAGTACCTACCAGCAGAACAATTTTTTTTGCAGTTCACAGGCTCACCCAGGATGGGTTGAACTGGTTAACCTGGAAAACACAGATGGTTACCACATTGGCATCCAACAGAGGTGTAATGTAACACCTTGATGGTACAGTTCAAACATCGGCCCCAATTCCTACATATCCTCCAACTCACACTCTGGATAAGGATGAAGAGGAGACTCTTGAAAAGGCTGAGAAGTGTTGGGACAATGAACATCAATGTGAGGCCTTGATCAAGGTGCCAATTTTCACAATGATACTGGAGTCACTCCTGATTGAGGTATGAAACCTGGAGTCAGTGAAGAAGGTCTGGGAGACAATATAGCATGTGCTATATACAAGGGTAGAGCTCTCCCAGTCAAAATTGATATATGTCACAGTATTAGGATCCACTTTGCTGATGTCCCTGTCAACCCTATTTGGTCATTCAGCCTATCACCTATTCTAGCCACATGCTCTAGACCTCATTTGAACCTATCATGCATTCATTTATAGCCTATTGTATCTTGCCATCACATGCTACAATATTGTCAAGTACACGTACCGAGCCCCAGTAATTCGGCAGTGCTGACCGAGCAGTCATCCTATGTCCATGTCTGAGTGTCCATGCCGCATGCATAACACTTGGTACGCTGGTCTTGGCTCGGCACATTCACCACCCACATTCCTTGCCCATTACCCTTCGCATACTCTATGCCACTCACCATCCATTAATCCCACCATGCCTACTCCTCATCCTTCGATCCACCCCATCTCGGGACTTTCTGTCCATGTTTTATCTTCAGTCACAACCATTGTTTTATAGTTGGGCACTCCCTATTGTCCTATCCTTGGTCACATTTCTATTATCCTATCTTTTATTGTTCTATCCCCATTTGCGTTCCTTGATTCTAATTTTACTCATTGTGGACAATACCCACATGCTCTGCATACCTTATTGTCCCACATTCCTTATTCCACATGTTGTTTCTTAAACCTATATAAGTAGGGCATGCATGTACATATTTCCTCATTCTGGGTATCAACTAGGCTTAGGCCCTTCTACCTTCTTCTCCTCTGTTAAGTCCTCTACTCGGGCCAGCATCCTCCTGAGTACCCTGTCTGTTACAAATCAGTGGCATGCATGGAAGAGTAGGGTGTAACACATGAGTACGTTGAAGCCAAAGCCACTACTCCTGGCCTGTAGGACTTGGCCATTCCCGTCCAACATCTTGGCATTCCCGAAGCTTGACACTATACCCAGAATCAAACTACTTTCCATGCCTTCACCTCTTACGAATATGGTCTCACAAGACACCTTTTTATTGATATTTCTATCTTCTTATTTGGAACCAGGTTCCCTGGTAACCCTTTCTAACTGCTTTGAATCAGGATCTGCTCATAGCTTCATCAGATCGTCTTACTCCTGGAAAGGTCCCAGTACCTCAACCAACCCAGTTCTGTTCAATTCCCCAACAATACCACCAGTTTGGTCATTACTGAGTCTACAGAATTGATCACCAGTTGTCCAACAAGACAAATCCAGGCCCTAGTATTTTTGACCCAGTACCAGTATAGATTTGGAAACCATCCAGTTCAGAAGAACTTCAGTCTTTCCTGCCAACCGGGAGGCAACGCCCCACCCTTGGCACTCTGTCTGGCATGCTTGGTCAATCAGCATTAGCTCACAGACTATTTGAAAATTTCTTTATGATTATGATCCCTTTTTGAACCCTTCTCAATCTAGTACTGCTTGCTAACTGCATAGACATGTCCACTAGATCTTCCATCTGGACAATTTCAGTCCACCCATCCATCTGGACAATTTCAGTCCACCCATCCATCTGTCATGTCACTAGATCCATCGGTCGGCAATATTCAGTCACAACTCGCTCACCTGCTATAATCCATTGATTAACAGGGTATTGGGCAGTATTACATTCCATCAAGCCACTAACACTTTTAGGTGCATCCCAATGGCCTCGGTCTAGGTGGCACTTGCCACTGTTCCAAAAGCCTCACCCAGGATCCTGTTCCATTGCTGGAAGCTGTTATGATAGTGAATAAGACGTAATTGTAAATATAATGATTCTCTCAATGGCGAAGTTATTGGCAAGGTTCGGAGTTGGGGTTGGCTTCAACGTGCTTGCGTTGCGCCCACTTGGATCGTATGGTCCCCAAATTTCGTAATAGTGAAGAGTGACAGAAGAGACGGAAGTGAACAGAGGATCTTAGTCAAAATCAAGATTGATTTTCTGACTGAGGACTGAACTAATAGTACAAGGCCTTTTATACTACTTTCTAATCTATTAGGAGTTGAGTAGATTCCTATAATAGAATGAGAAAGCCGAGGAACGTGAAAAGCAAAGAACAGAAATACTACGTCCTAATAATGATCTCCTCCATGACATTGTTGAGTGACGTGTCACTCAGATTCCCAACGAAGTTACCCTAAGGACGCAATAGCAGATTCGGATATAAAGGAGTGAACGGAATTGCGAACAGATGAAAAGGAAATGAAACGAAATGAAAGATATTAAACGTAAATGAGTTCGGAATGGAAAAGCGAGCATATGGAATGTGACGTAAATGAGTGGAGTGATTTGACAGGAGCACGTGATGCCAAGACGGATGCACGAGGTGCATATAGTCCGTGGGCTGAGGGCATAATGTGAATAGCGAGCGAGGGCAGAGTTGGGCTGAGTGGGCTGAATTGAATAGTTCGGCTTGCCGGCGTACGGTTCCTGACAGTATCCCCCCCTTACAGCTGAGTCTCACGAGGCCGCGGAAATGAAGTTCTAGAACGGCGGCCCCGTTGGAGTTCGGAAATGCGGAAGCGTATAAGAGTAGTTGTGAGGGAGTTTGGGGGGTAACCATCGTCGACATCGCCAATGGAAGGATTCTTCGTCAACCCTGCCTACGTCCAGAAACTCATGGGTGCTAACCCTTCGCCAATCGCCACGTATCTCTGAGGTGACACAAATCTTCCCGTCACCGTCCCATCCCCCTCATCGTCTACGATCACGCGCAGCCAGGCGCTTCTCGAACAGGAGCACATAGATATGCGAGAGCTCTGGATCGAAGGGGTGAACTCGAAAAGTGCGAAGGTGAGTATCGTGTTGTCTCGGAATTGGATTAGGCTGACAATGCGTTTGTAGTATGCCCGTCTTCAGATGAGGTATGACGTCGGAGACGTGAACGGAGTGTTTTACCAAAATGCGAGGTTGGGTGCGGAAGATGACAGCACGCCTTGGTCCCGCAGTTTCATCGTCAAGAAGTCATGCAACCACTGTAAAAAACGGCATAACACATGTCTCAGGAAGTGGGACTTGGACTTGGATCTGGGTGCGTGCGTATGGTGTAGTGAGAGGGGTGTTGCTTGTAGCGTGAATGAGAGAGGTCGTGGTATGGGTAAGAGGAGGAAGGGTAAGAGAAAGGTTAGGGAGCGGAATTCCAAGGATGAGGGAAGTCCGAGGTCCGAAAAGCGAGCGAGGGAAGGTATGCCAGAAGATGATGGTGCGGGTCCTTCGAAAAGACCAAGGTTGGAAAACCAAGCGCGTACCCCCCTTTTCCTATCTGACTCCCATTCTTCACCGCCTCCTCCACTGCCCAACCCTCCTCAGGAGTCGTCTCCTCCACCTGCTGTGGCACAGACGCCACAGATCACCGTGTCGTCACCACCACCAGTCTCTCCACAGCCTCCACCAACCCCTCCACCGCCTCCTGCGCCAACTCCTCCACATCCCACACCACCGCCTCCTACGGTTGCGTTATCTCTCAGAGTCCCACCCTCTGTGCCGCCTCCACCTTCACCGGTCATTGCGTTGACCGCAGCCCTCCTGGAGTTGCAACGCTCAGTCGAAGAGCACCGCAAGGAGTTGCAGGAACATAAGTTCCAAGTCTCGGAGAGCTGAATGACAAATGAGGAACTGCAAGGTGAAGTCAAGGAATTGTGAGGCGAGGTGAGCAAGTTGCGGATGCAGTTACAGCGTCAGAAACCGCAGAGCAGGGACTGGGGGTCTGAACCGCCAAGGGTGGTTGGGTCTTGGGAAGGTTGGATAGGTAGAAACAGAAATCCAAGGAATGAGTTTGATGATGTGGATGGGAGTGGTAATGTAGATTTGGATTATGGTGTCTAGAATGTATTTTGAAGTTTGGAATAGAAGTCGGATTGGAAAAGGAATGATGAAGTGGAACTGAGGGTTGAACTTGAAAACGGAAAGAAGAAGCTGAATTGCGAGTTGGAATGAGTGAATCGGAAATGAGGATATTTTTTTTTTGAACTTGAAGACAGAGAGAACGGAACTGAAATGCGAGAATGATAATGAACGGAATGAGCGAGAGTGAACGGAAGAAGAATTGCGAAGTGCTTAAGGAATGGGTAATGGTCCAGGTTTATTTGGATACAACTTGTGAAAGTCTTGAACGAGTTCTGAAGCATGGTTGAGTTCTGTTGCAAGGAGCCATGAAGTTTCTTCGTTAGTGCCCTCATAACCTGCCCACCGCACTAAGTACAACAGCCTACACGCCGGACGTCTATTGTCGATTTTCAAGTCCAGGACTTCGGATATCTCGAATTCGGTTTCGCCATCGATTATGACCGGGGGCGGAGGAGGTTGAATGCGATTAGGAATGGGATTAGGAGTGGCTGGCTCAAGCATTGAAACATGGAATACAGGATGTACTGCGTTCATGTAGCCTGGGAGTTTCAGAGTAACAGAGTGAGTACCGGGACGTGCAATGATTTCAAATGGACCCAAAAACTTCTCAGCTAGCTTTTTCGCAGGACAAGTAGTCCTGAGAAACTTGGCTTTGACAAATGTGAGACTGCCAATGGCGAAGTCTGGAGATGGAAGTCTTTTGGCGTTAGCTGAGGATTGGTACACTTGTTGAGCATCGAGGATATTGGTTCGAAGTTGCTGGTGCAACTCGTCCAGGTCGACAATGAAGTCTTGCGCTCGTGATGAAGCAAGGTCACGTTCGGGATGAATGGTGAGATTAGGATGATAGCCTTTGTTGGCAAAGAAAGGCGAGATGCCAGTGGTGGCACTGGGAGCGTTGTTATATGCAAACTCTGCGAGGGGTAGTAGCGGGGCCCAGTTGTCTTGTTGATAGTTGCAATAGACGCGGAGGTACTGTTCTAATGTCTGATTAGTATGCTTGGTCTGGCCATCGCCTTCTGGGTGATAGCCTGAGGTGAAATGCAACTTCATGTCAAGGGCCTTCCCGAGAGAATGCCAGAAGTGGGACACAAATTCCGAGCCTCTATCTGAAGTGATGTGAGAAGGAATGCCATGTTTGGAGAATACGTGAAGTACGAAGAGTTCTGCGAGCTGAGAGAAAGTGATGGTAACGGAAGTAGGAATGAAGATAGACTGTTTGGTGAAGCGGTTGACTATGACTAGGATGGCCGTGAATCCCGAGGACGCGGGGAGCTGCTCAATGAAGTCCATGGATATCGAGTTCCAGGGTTTGTCTGGTTGTTAAGTCCGCGTGTCAGGCGCTTAGCTAGTACTTCCGAAGGGGTTTTCCAGGCTAG